>RBNI01006001.1:0-11855 GCA_003990745.1 Jimgerdemannia flammicorona
CCCCTCTCCCCAACACACACCATGCGCCACCCCGTTCTCCTCACACTGCTCGCCTTGTTGGCCATGGTCCTTGTCGTCGCCGCTGGAAGGGACTACTACAAGATCCTTGGCGTGTCGCCCGGTTCGTCCAAGCGCGACATCAAGAAGCAGTACAAGACACTGTCCAAGAAATATCACCCGGATAAAAACCCCGGGAATAAGGAGGCTGAGGATAAGTTTGTTGAGTTGGCCGAGGGTAAGCTGAATTGGGAGGAGGGGGGAGGGAGAAGGTAATAAAGGGAGGATGTTGGACTGAGTGACGTTGAGGTGATTGGGAATATTCGAATGGGTGGATGGGTCGTGCGCGATGCCCGCGATCCCTTGGGCGATTTGCCGAAACCTAAACGATGCGAACTCACACAATCCTCTCCCATTATCGTAATCCATCCATCAGCCTACGAGGTCCTGGCCGACGACGACAAGCGACGGATATACGATCAGTACGGCGAAGACGGATTGAAGCAACAGGGCGGCGGCGGACAACAGTTCCACAACCCCTTCGACATCTTTGGCCAATTCTTTGGCGGCGGCGGGCATTACGGTAAGTCCATTCCCCCCGATGCTCGCGATACCCCATACACACGTGCACACCCAACAAACGAATCCAACTTCCCACACCTCCAGGCCAGCAAGCTCAAGATCAAGAGCGCAAAGGCCCCGACCTGCACGTCGACCTGGAGGTGACGCTGGAGGACCTGTACGTCAGCACAGTGATTGAGGCGGATGTGTCGAAACAGGTGGTGTGCGACCACTGCCATGGCTCGGGCGCCAAGGACCCGAATGACGTTACCACCTGCAATGTCTGCCAGGGCCACGGCGTCAAGGTCGTCCGCCAGATGCTCGGACCGGGAATCTTTCAGCAGATGCAGACCACATGCGATCAATGCGGGGGAAGGGGCAAAGTCATTCGTGAGCAGTGCCCCGTGTGCAAGGGGAAGAAGGTTAAGAGGGGGAATGGGCAACTTACTATTCAGGTCGAGAAGGGCATGGAGGATGGCCAAACCATTGTGAGTTGTGGGGGGGGGGTGTTTCTTGCGTTTTGGTTTTGGAGCCTATCTGGAATAACGGGCGAACGACGCGGACTTCGTGAAAAGTTCGATGTTTCCTCTCTCCATCATGTCACTCATGATTCTTCTTCGTTCTCGCTTTGTCACCGCATGTCCTATCAGGTCTTCGAGCGTGAGAGCGACGAGGCCCCCGACACAATTCCCGGCGATGTCGTCTTCACACTCCGCCAGGCTGCCCACCCGACCTTCGTCCGCCAAGGTCACAACCTGTACGCGAAAGAAACCATCAACCTTATCCAGGTGTGCATCCTATCGGCACCCACGAGCCATCAATTTTGCGTGTGTCCATTCCTTCGGAATGTGCATTTTGCTCACCCTCTCCTTTTCCACTTAGGCCCTCACCGGCTTCGAGAAGAACATCACCCACCTCGACGGTGCCACCGTGACGCTCAAGCGCGAGGGCATTGTTACACAGCATGGGTTCGTGCAGATCGTCAAAGGGCAGGGCATGCCCCACTACGAGAACGATTCGAAGAAGGGCAGCCTGTTCGTCGAGTACTCCGTCGTGTTTCCAACAAAGATCGATCCAGAGGTTGTCGAATGTGAGTAGGCAGGTGGCGAAGGGGGGGCTTTGAGTGAAACTGTAATCGTTCTAGACGATTAACTCTCGCATTGTTTATTCTCCCGTCCCGTATTGTAGTGCTCAAGAAGGCTGCGCATTTCCCCGAGCCGACGGGAAGCGCGCACGAGGAGTTATAGACGCGTGGGGCTACTTAGACGATTGGGAATGTTTATTTTGCGTACAAGAAGCGTGTGTTACGGTTACATGAAACATTATTTTGAAGAGATGTTTGTTGGGTCTTCGTATAGGAGGATATGCATTAAGGCTGGCTATTAGATGCGTGGTGCGCGCTTGCTAGAAGTTGTCGACCTTTAGAATATATGGGACTGTTAAAAGGTCTATTTGTAGTTCTCCGTTGTGGCTGTCTGCTTCTGAAAGGGTTGCATGGACGTTATGTTAGGATAACACTTCCAGACTATTACAAACGTGGGCGTGCACAGACAGAATCCCATGTCCGCACTCTCGGATTTCCGATGTGATCTTCCTTCCCTCAGATCGCATCGGCCAGGTTGTTTTGCGATTAAAACTTTGAGCGTCGTTTAGTGGAGATGACGAATGCCTAACCCGCTAGACCCACAGTGGGATTTTGGCTAGCAACAGGGGTGCAGATAGTAGGCCTCGTCACGACACTTTATCTAGGATGAACTCGAGACTCGTAATTGTTAAAAAAAACCCAGACTTTTGGTGATGGTCAACGAATCACACGCTTTTGGAAAGAATAAAGAGAATAAAAAAGAAATAAGATTTTTTTTTTTTTAAAAAAAAATAAAAAAAGGTATTTTAATAAATAAATCTCAAAGATAAGGAGATAAAGTATATTAAAGATTAATATATTTTAAATATATATTTCTCGCTCTTTGCACGAAGTTGTGGCAAATGAGTTTATGCGTGGCTCATCGGGTTCTTGGTTAGCTTTGCTTACTGGCTTGGGATGCCCGATCCTTAGGTGTTGGTCGGATTAACCCACCGGTACAAACCACCTAAGGGACCGGAAACTACTCTTGCTGGTGCCTAAGGCAATTGAGTCGGGGGCTGGCATTATGGCTACGACCTGGAAAGCCACCTCTTCGTGTCGCTTTCTCCCGCATGTATTCTATTACACATGTATCCTCTTACACATCCATTTTCTTACACGCATTATGTTCTTATTTTCTTACTCACGTTGTTTTCTCACCCAACGCGTTTTCTCATCTAACGCGTTGTTTTCTCACCCAATACGTTATTTTCTCACCCAACGCGTTTTCTCTCACTCAACGCGTTGTTTTCCCGGTGTTTTTGTCACCCAACGCGTTGTTTTCTTACTCACGCTTGTTTTCTTACCCACGCATTGTTTTCTTATATACACATTGTTTTCTTACCCATGCGTTGTTTTACCCATGTATTGTTGTTTTCTTACCCACGCGTTGTTTTCTTACTTATGCATTGTTTTCTTACCCATGTGTTGTTTTCTTATGCCCACATTGTTTTCTTACTCTTGCACTTGCATTGTTATCTTATTCACACACTTGCATTATTTTCTTATGTATTGTTTTTTACACATACATTGTCTTATACATGTAGTGTTTTCTTGTTTATGTATTTGTATCGTTTTATATATATGTATTGTCTTATTATATATATTGTTTTTTATTCATATACTTATATTGTTTTTTTACATATATATTATCTTATAAATATAGTATCTTTTTGTTTATATATTTATATTATTTTATTATATATGAATTGTTTTACATATATAGTGTTTTCTTATTTATTGTCATGTTGTGGTCGCTGAGTCCTTCAAATATGTCAGATTCTCTTCAAGGTGTATCTCTTAGACTAACTTAAGTTTGTTATAAGCAAGTTCTTATTGGCGATCCATCTTTCACCAGTACCATTCGGGTGACACAAGACTCAGACAACACTTTTGACAATGTTTTCAAGTATAGGTGCTATTAATATGGTAAGCAACATGCATTCTAGTGAGCATACTAGGCAGGGGGGCCCCAATGCCTTTGACTGGCAACATGTGGGGGGGGGTCAAGGTGCTGGTATTGGCATGCCGAGTGCTTTGATGAGGGGATGCGGGGCCAGGGGTGGTGGCAGAGGAGGTGCAAGGCCACAGAGAGGAGGGAGGATGACCTTTGTGGATAAAGTCAGGATGGGAAAGCAGGCGACTGGACTAGATGGCTGGCTGGAGCTGGGGAAGGCATCTGCTACCACAAGTGGTAAGGAGGCCTCTCCACTGGGGGGTCAGCATAGTGGGGCTGGAGGTGTGGGGGCTGAGGCAGTGACTGCTGATGGCAGTGTGATGGGCAATCTGGAAAAAAAAAAAAAAACACAATTCACATTACACACACTTTCACAACACACTTTCAAGTCATTTATTGGAGAAAGATACTAAGAAGATGTCAAGCAGCAAGCAAGCTGAGGTGCGTACCAGGTCGGATAGACCTGGGGCTTTCGACTGGCAGCATGTTGAGAGGAGATATGGGCTGGGGATGGGATCTTTCGGTGGCTCGAGTGGACTGGGCAGCTTGGGTAGTGGCAGCGGCACTAGTGGGGGGGCTGGAGGGCAGCAGGAGTGGAGCTTTGCAGATACGCTGAGGACTGGGGGTTGGCTGATGGGAGCCTGCAAGGATCAGACTGGAGGGAAGGGGAAGCAGAAGGCTGAGGATGCTGGGGGAGCTGGGCTTTCACTGGTGGGAGGTGGGGGAAGTGGAGGGACTGCTGGGGGTAGTGGCGGGACTGCTGATGGTGGTGGGATGGTGAATCTGGAAAAAAAAAGAGATGTGATGGCTGATGGCCAGGTGGGGCAGGGGATCCTGATGCAGAAGGGGGACCTGGCAGATGGTGTGACGGGACTGGCAGTGGCACCATTACTCAAGAAGTCAATCTCAGAGTTTGCAGTGACCTTGTGCTTCTGGGGCTTGGCGGTGACGGCAAGGATGGTTCTGGGGCTTATTTTGAAGCAGGTGACTGGGGTGGCTTCAGTGAAGTTCTTGAAGGGTCTGGAGGGGGTCAAGGTAGACTTTGAGGAGGCGGGTCCACTGGATGTGGTACTGAAGACTGGAGTCGTGGTTGGAGAGGTGGTGGTCCCTATGGTGAGGTACTTGTGATGGGACCCCAGGGTGGTGCAGCTTCTGGTGAAGGGGGTGCCCATGGTGACTAAGGAGGAGACAAGGAAGAGGGTGGAGGAGGTGATGATTGAGTATGGCAACATAGTGGACATCGGCTTTCAGGTGTGGGAGGGGACTGCGATCAGGATAGGAGATGTGAATGTCAGGATTCGGCTGGCAGGAAAGGAGGCCATGGGGAAGGCGAGTGACTGGCCCTCAGTGCTGATGTGGGGGGCCTTTGTCTGCAAGGTATCAAGGGTGAAAGGGAGTGAAGAGGAGGAGGAGGACTTGTTGGAGGCACTGGAGGAGTTGGGTGGTGCTGTGGAGAGGAGGGCGAAGACCTGGAAACTGTACGAGGAGTTGATGCATCTGGAGGTTGTGGGTGGGAAGCATTTCCATATAGATAAGAAGCAGTGGGAGTGGGCCCAGGGACGCAAGAGGCAGAGAGAGCTGTTGGCTAGTATGTCAGGAGAGGTGAAGAAGATGACAGTTGGAGCTGAGGAGTCTGGAGGCGCTGAAGCCAGTGTCTGGGCTGGGAAAGGAGAAGAGGAGGTGGAGGCAAAGGAGGCAGGGGCTGGGGGGGTGCTGGGCAAGGACCCTTTCACTGATGGTACCTTCGAAGTGTGGGAGCTGGAGTTGGATACCACCCCCCCCCCACTTATCAGGAGGGGCCCGGTTGGGAAGAGAGGGACGATGGAGGATATGAGGATGCAGGAGGCCCAGCAGGTGTGCTTTGGGGTTCCTGATGTGGGGCAAGGGTGTAAGCGCACAACCTCCAAGCCACAGAAATCACACGTCACCCTCTTAACAAGCCACCGAAATCACACGCGACCTCCAAACAAATCTGGAAATCAGCTGCATAATCACGAAGCTGAGTCAAACAGAAGTCACAGTGCACAAAGCTGAGTTAATACAAAGTCACAGAACACAAGGTTTGCACAAATGGAATCTTACCAATCAAGAACAAATGCATATATACTGAGCTTCGAGACACGTCGAAACAGAGAACCAAAACAAACAACAACTACAACTTCCAAACACACAAACATGACCACCGAGATCTACAACCGCATCTGTGCTGACATTTGGAATGCCATTGTCAACCGAGCCACACCCCCTCTACCCCTCATGAATATCCATAGCCTTGCACCCCTCTACTTCATGGAAGCCCGATGGAATGCCCTGAACATACTTAACGAGGCCCACCGGATCGGACAAATCTCAAGCTACTACCAGATTGGCCACCTCCTGGAAGACATGGTCAAACACTACCACGATACAGACATTATGCAGATGTCTCAACACCAAAAGCTCATTGCCCACAAACATCGAGAACTCTTCTATGAGTATAGTACCTTTATTCCCCACCTCTGAGTTACTACCAGTGAAATGGTTGCTACTCTGTCCTATGGCCAAATTGATGACATGATACAAGAACTCAACCACAAGTATCTCGAGTACGTTCAGACTACCGACAGAACCTTCCCGCACCCCGACGACCACATCCTGCAAATGCCCCAAGTTGGATATACCATGAAGGACGTCTACAATATAATCAACTTCGATGAAGACGAAGCAGAAGACAATGATCCCTCTGACGCTGACATGACCTCAAGCCAAGGATCTCTACCAACCCTGATCACACCACCAACCTTGCCGATGAACTTACAACAGTTCATAACCACATACGAGACTTATTGGGACAATGATCACTGGCACGAATACCAACCTGCATTCACCCCCGATTACTTCAACTACAATGAAGAGACTGGAGAACACAACCTGTACCTCCAGACAACCCTCGAGATCGAACCAATGACTCCACCACCTGAGTATGAGCGACATGAACCACAGCCGCCAGCTTACTACAACCCCGCGACTCATAGTACTGTAACCTATAGAAGGTATGCAGACAGCGAATCCGATGAAAGCGAAGACAGCGCACCCCTCCTTTGCCCACCAACACCTTATCCAGCATATGAGACAGACGATGCTATCCTGTGAGACAGAGATGAAGTCCCAATGTATTATTACCTCAGCCAACAAGGAGAAGTAATCCGCAAACCACTCTTCCTAGATGACTACTTCATCAGAGATGATGTCATCGATGGTGATATCATCGAAGACTACCCAGACAGTGTGTAAATTTATAAATAGATTAGCAGTCATAGTATAGTTAGATTAGCCTTGTACGACGTGACTGTGAACTGACTCAGCAGTCAGATGATCTCTTGACATATCAGATCACACTTGTACTACGTGACTGCATTCCGACTCAGCAAAGCACTTAGTGCTACATCCATATCTAGCATAGTCCAGATAGCCCCTCACTAGTATAAATACCCCCTCCCCCAGACCTCAGAATCTCAGACTTAAACAGACTCGAACACATAAGAACAATCCTGAATACTTCCCCAATACCCCTTCACACAACTACTCTTAGTATAGTAATATCATGAATAGCGAATAAACCTATTTAATAACCCACAAACCACTCTTAAGTAAATCCGCTCCCCATTAGGTCCTACTCCTAACCCCGTCACGAAATTTGCTAATTGGGTATTGTCTGCAGCGATACGTCAATTCAACTAAGCTGGTCTTAGTTTCTTGAACTTCCTGAAATACGGAAAATCCTGAACATCCAGAACTAGTCCGAAAAAGGACTTTGGTTGAGACATCAACCCAATCTTGAAATTAATAAGCGTAGAGGATGTACTCTATACGAAATTGATCTTGACCATAAGAAAACAGTCTTCCAGAATATCCAGAACTTCCAGAAAACCCTTCCAGAACTACATAATGGTTACCCTAAAAAGCAACCCTCTTACAAAGGGGGTCAGATGGTGGTGGTTGGCGAGGACGAGCTGGTGGATGTTCCTGAAGAGGAGTGGGATGAGGCTGCCAGTATAGGAGCTGACACCATGATGCTGGAAGCAGGGCGGCCAGGGACTCCAGGAGGGAAGGAGGTGGGGAACCTGTTGTGGATGCGCAAGGTGATGGACAATCTTGCTGCAGAAGCTTTGGGAGAAGTAGACTTGCGAGCAATGTCTGAGGAGCATTGGGCAAGGATTCTGCATGGTGATGGAATGGTGGAGGCACTGAAGGTGGAGATTCTGGGTATTTTCCTGAAGGAGGAGGGGTATGAGGTTGATGAGGTGAGGAGGGCAGAACTTGGGGTAGTCGCCGGTGAGCAGGCAGCCTACTGCTGGGCAGAACATCATGGTTTGCAGCTCTGGCAGGAGGCCTGTCTGGAGTATCGTGAGGAATTTGAGGAGCGTGAAGATGGGGCAATGGTAGAACTTCTGGGAGCATTGGCAGCATAGGAAGCCAGAGAGAGGGAGCAGGCTGCTGAACATGACTTGGACTTGGTGCAGGAGGAGCGGACTGCAGACTTGTAGAGGATAGGACTACGATATATCATTATTCCTTATGAACAGTACAACCAACATTTTCTCTTTGAATGTGAATGGGTTAAGGGGCTCTGGGCGGTGCAAGAACATTTTTACTTGGCTCAAGAGATTGGAGGCTGATCTCTTTTTACTGCAGGATGTTCGATGTGAGGATGAGAATGATTGTATAGAGTGGACTAGGGAATGGGGTGGGGCCACGGCTTGGTTTGGAAAGGTAGTGATTTTGGTGAGGAAGGGTAGAGGCGAATTGGGGGAAATCAGGAGCTGGGGTGATCACTTGGTCTGGGGAGATTGGCATCAGCCAGGGTGGGAATCAGTGAAGGTGGGCTCTTACTACTGCCCTGTGGCTAGGGGTGAGAGGACTGCATGGATTAGGGAGCTGCTGGAGGAGGGTATTCTTTTGGAGGAAGAGGTCGATGTGCTCAGTGGGGACTTTAATATGGTTTGGGATCAGCATCTAGACAGGACTGATGGAGAGAGGAGTGCTGGGGGCAGAAGTGGGGGTCTGGATGCATGGGAAGAGGTGGAGATGTTGAGCTCATTGGGGGATATGGGCAGAACGAGGTGGGGTGATGCAAGGGTCTACACACATTGGGTGAATGGCTTGGGCACAAGGATTGATTGGATTCTGATGGCGGAGTGCTGGGGGTCAGATGTTTGGAAGTCATTGGAGGTGGAGTGGTGCCCATGATCTGATCACTGGGGACTTTTGGGGCAGGGGCAGTTTGGGGAGAGTGGAGATGGACTCAGACATTGGCACCTTAACTCCTCCCTGCTAGCTGAGAAGGGGTTGTGGGAAGTGTGGGTGGTGGACATTTAGGCAAAAGTTTTTACCTGGAGATATGAGGGTTTGCCTGTGGCTGTCCGATGGATGAGATTGAAAGAGGCTGTGAGGGTTTATTGGAGAGAGGCTGGTAGAGAGGCTGGGAGGCAGAGGAGGTGGCACACGAGGTGTGCTTCCAACAGGCTGAGGAGATTACAAATGGATTGGGTGGATTTGCGCACTGTTGTTGGGGTGGAGGATTGGAGGATCGAGAGGGCAAAATTGGAGATTGTGGAACTACAACAGGTGTTGAGGGAAGAGGAGGAGACTCATATGCAGGGCATGGCTGCTAGACTATGGTGGCAGGGGCTTGAGAAGGGTGAGTGACCTACTGGATACTTATCCAGACTTCTCAAAGCCAGGAGAGTGCGACATCAGTGGGATGGGGTCCTGGATGCTAATGGGAATATGATACGCAGCACACAGCAAATCTTAGGGGTATTGAAGGAGAGATGGCAGGGCTTGTGGAGTGAGAGAGAAGGGGGAGAAGGGGGTGCTGATGAAGTGGAGATTGCAGATACACTGGAAGAGTGGGGGCCACCACAAGTAGCTGGACTGGGTGACTTGATCTTACCAGTGCAGGGAGATGAGATCCAGAGTGTCCTAGCAGCAACTAAACTAGGGATGGCACCTGGGGAGGATGGATTGCCATGGGACTTCTGGAAGAAGATGGTAAATGTCCCTGGAGTTTTGGGTGAGATGGCTGCTCTCTGTGACTATGTCCTTCAGAGCGGTGAGTGGGTGGGAGAGCAGGATCTTGGGCTGGTGGCCTTATTGTATAAAGACAAGGGGAGGAGAGAAGACTGGAAGAACTGGAGGCCGATCATGTTTCTGGACATGGACAGGAAGATGGTGACTAAGGTGATTGTCACAAGGCTGCAGAGAGTTGCCCAACAGGTGCTGGGGGAGGAGCAGCAGGGCTTTGTTGGAGGCAGACTTATAAGAGATGGGACTGCATGGGTTCATGGTGTGATTGAAGGGGCCCGGACCTGTGGCCTGGATGGAAGGTTGGTCTTTTTGGACCAGGAGAAGGCCTACGACTGTGTATGGTGGGTGTGGCTGGGCAAGGTATTGGACCGAATTGGGATTCCCCCAAGGTTTAGAGCCTCTATGTTGAGTTTGCTGGAGAGCAGTCGGGCAGCTCTGATATGTAATGGTTACCATGGGAGGGCATTTTTCTTGGGAAGAGGAGTTCCTCAGGGGGACCCTCTGTCCCCTATTCTTTATGCCCTTTCACTGGAGCCATTGATGGATAGGATTCACTAGAAGGTGGCAGGGCTCTCTATATATAGTATAGTGTGGAAGGTGGGGGCCTTTACTGATGATATGGTGGTTGGACTTGAGAATATGGCAGATGTAGCAGTACTTTGTAGAGACTGTGGAATGGTATGAGGCCCACTCGGGGGTGAAGCTCAACTGGCATAAGTGTGAGACAATGGTGCTAGGGAATGGGCTAGTGGTTGGGGACATTATTGGAACAATTGTCCCTACTGGTGAGGTGGTGCAGTATTTGGGCATCTTCCTCTCTGTATATGGTTCTGTCTTGCCACGAGGGTGGTGGGAGAGCAGGGTGAACATTTGGGGGGAGGCCCTTCAAGGATGGGGAGGTCGCCATATCTCTCTAGCAGGGCAAGTGTCAATTCTGAATATTTATTGGTTCCCCAAGCTGTGGTATGTGGCATATCACCTCAACTTCTCAGCATGGGTAGTGAAGAAGCTGATGAAGATGGCTAGGGATTGGATTTGGGTGGGGAGGAGGTCCCAGGTCAGTTGGGATACTCTTGCGAGGCCGGTAGTCAGGAGAGGTCTTGGACTGGTAGACTTTCCTAAAAGGCTGCACTGCTTGCAAGCCTGGTGGTTGAAAAGAGCTGTAGAACTGCAGTGTGGAAGTTGGGTACCTCTGATGCAGAAGGTATGAGAGATGCGAACATCTCCTCAGGGGTCCTCTGGAGATCTGCTCTCTTTGGTGGAGCTGAATAGAATTCAGTGGCTGTGGTTTAAGGGCTTTTGGTGGGGCATGGCTGATGGAGTACACCAAATTGGCCTACACTGACAAGGCAATGAGGGGGAGGCAGTGTGGGGGCCTAATATGTAGCATTGGGATAGATTGCTCCTGGGAGGTGCTCCACTTGCTAAGTTCGATATTGGGGAGAGAGTAGAGTGCCAGCAGGGGCTTGGCCAGGATCTTTGGCCTAATGGCTGGCAGGTGGCAGGGATCGGTGAGGAGTGGGACTGGGCTGGTATCTGGTCTTGGAGTGCAGAGGTATGGAGGTGACTTCCCCCCAAGTTCTGGGTAGTATGGTGAAGAATGTTGTGGAGGAATGTTATGCTGAATTTCCATACAGGGCATTTGGTGGATGGTGGACAATTTGACTGTGAGGAGTGTTATAATGTTCGGAGAGTTGGGGGTCATATACAGATGCCAGAACATTCACTAGGGGAGTGCAAGGTTTTGGGGGACTTTTGGGCTGAGATAGGGGATCAATTGAGTGTGGGGCATAGGCTGGTGGGAGAGGGAGGTCGATGGGAGGATTTGAGATCTTGGCTCGTGGGTGGGGTGGGTGATAGTTGGCTCACTATAGAGTGGGTATTAGCAATATGGATAGGACTGGTGGGTTATTAGCTTTTTGTATTTGAGGAGAGACAGCAGCTGGGGCTATGAGAGAAGATGTTAAGATGGGAAGGGCTATTGGAGGATCTGCTGACTGGATGGTGGGTGGGTTGGGGTCCTCAGGGGGGCTGACATTGTGGTTTGGTGGTGAGGATCTGTGAGCAGAGTGGTGGGAGGGTGGTAATAGTGTTAGACAAAGTGGTCTTTCATTGGGAAGGGGTAGGGGGGGGGGGACCCCCTAGAGG
>RBNI01006002.1:0-11854 GCA_003990745.1 Jimgerdemannia flammicorona
GACCCCCCTTCACCTTCTCCGCGAAGCTCACCCTGCCAGTCCCTTGACCTCCAGTTCCGCCCCCTCTTCCACCTCGGCCCCCCGCCAGCAGGCCCCTCATACTTCCCCCCAAGCCGGGGCCTCTCCCCACTTGCTGCCAATCAAACGCTCCAGGGCCACCCTGCCCAGTACGCACCTCCGGATGCTCATTGGTCGCCATGATACTAGTAGCTTTTCTCCAGAAACTGTGTCGAAAGTGTTGCCAAAGGGTTGTGTAACCTGAATGTTACTGGAGAGAGATGACTGTTTATTTATCATCTTTGTTGAGAACTTTCCTCTTGGTATTTTTCTTTGATTTCTCAGATCCTTCTGGATCCTTCTTTCAGATCTTGTATAAATATCCCCTTTGTTTTCATAAATAAAGTCTCAGAATATTTTCTCTCAGAAATCCTTCAAGAATACTTGAACTCTTAAGTATCTCTTCAAGCTACTTTAGGCCAACCAGAACTAATCACTTTCTCATTTAGAAACTAGAACTATTACATATCATCACTACCTGCTCACTACTCCATTCATAGATCTCTTCCACTAACTGATGATGTTGCTCACCCTGGGGCCCTCAACCAATCCACCACCTGATCAGCAGATCTCCCATCAATCCCTCTCATCTCAATAACTTCTCCTATATACCCAACTGCTGTCCCTCCTTAAAAACAAAGAGCCAATATTCAGCCAGCCCTACCTATACAGCTAAAACCCATCTTACAGTGAGCCATCTATTGGCCACACCTCCTACTAATCTAGATTTCAGATCCTCTCATCACCCTCTCTCTCTATCTGGCCTCCTCTCTACACCAAACTGAGCCCTGACTGCTAACCAAAAGTCTCCCAGTACCTCACACTCTCCCAGCCAATGTTCCAGCATCTGTACAAAATCCCCAACTTGCCCAACATTATAACACTCCTCATAATCGAATTGACTGCCATCTACTAAATAGTCAGCATAGAAATTTAACATGATATTTCTCTACAATATCCTCCACCATACCACCCAGAACTTTGGGGGAAGCTATCTCTATATCTCAGCACTCTATGACCAGACTCCTGCCCAGTCCTACTTCTTACCAATCTCTACTGCCTACCAGCTACTTGGCCACAGATCCTGTCCAAGACTCCACTGATATTCCACTCTATCACCAATATCAAACTCAGTAAGTAGAATACCCCCCAGAAGCAGTTGGTCCCACTGCTACATAGCTGGGCTCTACAGCATCTTCTCCTCATTGCTTTGCCAGTACAGGCCTATCCAGTATACTCCATCTACCACTCTCCACCAGAAGCTCTTATACTATAGCTATCAGCTTCCATCCAGACCCACCAAAGATAGCAAATTATCTGAGGATCCTTATAGAGAGAATCTCATCTCCCATACCTTCTGCATCAGAGATACCCAACCCCCTCTCTACAATTCCACCACTCTTTTCAACCACCAAGCTTGAAGACAATACAGCTACTTAGGAAGGTCCACTAGTCCTAGCTCTTCCTGAATCACCAGTATTGCCAGAGTGTTCCAACTGATCTGGGACCATCTTTCTGTCCAAATCTAATCCCTAGCTAGTTTCATCAGTCTTTTTACCACCTAAGCTGGAAAGTCTAAATGATAAGTAATATACTACAGCTTGGGGAACCAGTAGATATTCAGGATCAATATCCAACCTGCTAGAGAGATGTGGTGATCTCTCCAATCCCTCAGAGCCTTCCCCCAGATGGCTATCCTCCTCTCCCACTATACCTATGGTAAGACAGAACCATATACTAAAAGAAAGATATCCAGATACCTTACCACCTCTCTAGTAGGGAAAATTGTTCCAATGATATCCCCTCCCACTATATCATTCCTCAGTGCCATTGTCTCACACTTATACTAGTTGAGCTTTACTCCAGAGTGCACCTCATACCAATCTACTATCTCCTGAAGTACCACTATATCTACCACTGAGCCAAGACCAACTACTATATTATCTGTAAAGGCCCCCACCTTCTACACCATACTATACACTGAGAGCTCTACCACCTTCTACTGTATTCTATCCATCAAAGGTTCCAATAAAAGGATATAGAGGATAGGAGACAATGGGTCTCTCTGAGGAACTCCTCTCCCTAAGGAAAATGCCAGACCTTAGTGATCATTACACATTAGTACAGCCCTACTCCCCTTCAATAAATTCAACATAGATACTCAAAATTATAGGAGAATACCAATTCTATCCAGTACCTTGTCTAGCTACACCTTTTTTTTTTTTTTTTTTTATAGTCACTTGGACTGCTCTTTATTACCACTGTCTATAATAATAATAATGATACAGTATCACTCCAACTCTTCAACCAATATCCTTCAGACCCATTCTACCTCCCTCAATGCTCCCCTATCTGAGGACAACCCAGTCACCTACCACCTGAATCCTCCCGTCACTTTTCCATGAAATACACTATACCAAATCCCTGTGACTCCCCCCCCCTGGCCTCCACCCCCACTACCAGCCATTCAAAATGTCCAGCAACAACTATTCCCAATGTGCAACCTTATCCCCAACCCCAACCCACCTACCCTCCTCAAATATATGTACCCAATACCCAGCCATCTCCACCCATATAGCCAGAGCCCAGCTGAGCATCAGCCATTCATCTCTAACCCCACCAACCAGCCTTCGGCAGAGCTCTCTCCATCTCCCCCCTACCCCTCCCTTCAGGGCTCACAGCCCTAACTGGTCCATGATATGTCCCCAGAATGCCCCCAACACATCGCACTCAGCAAGCCAATGTTCAGACATTTGAACCACTCCTCTCTCCTGACCAACATCAAAACATTCTTCATACTCAAAAGTGCCCCCATCCACCAAGTGCCCAGACCGATAGTTCAACATCACATTCCACCAGAGAACTTACCACCATACCACCCAGAACTTGGGGGGCAGCCACTATATCACCCACTTGCTCCAATACCAAAGCCCATTCCAGTTCCACTCCTCACCAATCCTGACCCTCTGCCAGGCTTCAGGCCAAAGGTCACTACCCAAGCCCCACAGATACTCCATATCCTTGCCAAGCTGGAAGTCCTCCACCAAGACACCACCTAGCAGAAGTCTGTCCCACTGCCACATCTGCAGTCCCCAGTCCTCCTCTCCTTCTCTGCCCTGCTACCGAAGTCTAATTCTCTTAGCTCCATCTACCATCCCCCACCAAAAGTCCTTATATCACATTCTCCAGCTCCCATCCATGGCCACCATCACAAGCAGGTCACCAGAGTCTCCACGAGAGAAATACCAGACCACCCATACCTGCCACATGAGTGGTACCCATTCCTGGCCCCTCAGCTCACTTGCCCTCCATAGCCACCAGGCCCTTAAGCAATGAAGCCACTTGGTGAAGTCCCCTAAACCCAGCCCACCTCTTTCCACTGGTAGTGTGAGTGTTTCCCAACCAATCTGACTTCACCGACCCCCCCAGATCCATGATTTTGCCATCTTCAACAGCCCTCTGATCACCCAAGCTAGAAAGTCCAGGTTGTACCCAACATATCACAGCTTTGGCAGCCAATACACATTCAGCACCATCACCCTCCCTGCCAGGGATATATACTGTCCCCCCCACCTCAAGAGCACATTTCCCTACTCTAGAAGTTGCTGATCCCACCACGCCTGGGGAAGGAGAGACCTATATACTGAGAAGTAGATCCCCAAGTACTGCACCAGCTCACCTGCTGGCACCACTGTCCCAATCATATCACTGCCAACGATTCCACCACCTAGTACCAAAGTCTCACACTTGTACCAATTGAGCTTAGCACTAGAGCCCCTCTCATACCATTCCACTGATTGTTGTAATTCCTCAATATCCATCAACAAACTCAGTCCAACCACTATATTATCTGCAAAGGCCCCCATCTTCCAATTTATCCCTAGAATGTCCAAACCCCCAATATGATACCGGATCCTGTCCAGTAAGGGTTCCAGAGAGAGGGCATACAAGATGGGTGACAAAGGGTCTTCTTGCAGCACCCCACAGCCAAGTGGAAATGCCACCCCCCTGTGGCTATTGACAACTAATGCAGCCTGACTGTTCTCCAAAAGGCCAATCAATAACCTATGAACCCCTGAGAGAATACCAATCCGCTTCAACACTCCCTTCAGCCAACATTGCCATACTCTATCATATGCCTTCTCCTGATCCAAGAAGACCAACCAGCCATCCACCCCTACAGCCCAGATACTCTCAATCACGCCATGTATCCATGCTGTCCCATTACAGATCAACTGGCCACTGACAAATCCACATTGCTCTATACTAAGCACTTGTTGAGCAATACCTTGCAGCCTTATCACCAATATCTTTGCCACCAGCTTGTGGTCCATGTCAAGTAGCATGATCAGCTGCCAGTTCTTCTAATCTTCTCACCTTCCCTTATTCTTATAGAGCAAGGAGACCAGCCCCAGGCACTGGCCTCCAATTCAAGTTCCCGACTGAAGAACCTCCCCACACATGTCTGCCATTTCCTCCATCACTATGCCCATCCCAGCCATCTTCTTCCAAAAGTCCTAGGGGAGTCCATCCTCTCCTGGAGCCATCTCCTTGCTGGTTGTAGCCAGGACCCTTCCAATTTCCTCTCTGCTCACCGAGTCTCCTAAAGTTCCCAGACCCATTGCAGGGTCTGGATGCCAATCTCCCAGCTGTCTTTCATAGTCCAAGGCATCCACCCCGCCCTCCTCTTCACTCTATAGACCCTCCTAATGGGTTTGCAGCAATTCTAGAATTGCCAGAGTCCCCACCACCAGCTCACTATCCATATCCCGAACTCTCTCCCACTGCTGCTTCATTCATCATGCCTGAAGTATCCATGATAGAAACCTAGTAGACCTCTCTCCCTCCTCAAGTCCTTGCCACCATAGCCATGCCACCATCCCCTGCAGTCTCTCCTCCTCCTCCTGACATAGCACTTCTTGAAGCTCCACAACTTTCTTCTGGATCCTCACAACACACCAGTCAGTTACCTCCCAATCTTCCAGCACACCTGCCCATCACTCCATGAGAGCTGCTAAATGCTGTAATATCCATAATACCCTCCACCGCCATTGGACATACTGTCCTTTTCCAGCCTCCCTCCAGTATCCCTGAGCATTCACCTTCAGCCTCCTCCAGTGGTCCCCAATCTCCAGACCCTGGTTCTACCTCCTTCCAATGTTCCCAATAACCTCCTTCTCCCAGTCCATCCACAAACTCCTATCCTCCAATAGAGAAGAATTTAAGTGCCAATGTCCAGGCCCATCCTCATTACCCCCAAACCTCTCCCCTCCTAGCAGCCCCCAGTGGTCAGACCATGGACACCAAACTACCTCCAGTGTATTTCAGACATCTACCCCCCAACAATCAGCTGTCACAATCCAGTCAATTCAGGAGCCCAGCCCTGCTGCCTAATGCATATAAATCTGATGATCATCCCAAAACCATCCCCCTGAATCCACCAGAGAACTCAACCTCTCTAGCTCCAACCAGTCATCCAATCCACCACTCCTACTCTGCATTCCTCTCCCTCCATCTGTCCTGTCCATCTCCTTATCCTGCACCATATTGAAGTCACCCCCTAAACAGTCCAGCCCAACCTCTCCTAAGACACCAGCCTCTTTTAACTCACAAATCCAATCCACCCACTCCCCTTTCTCCGCTGGGTAATAAATAGACCCCACTATCAACAGGCTCCATCCAGGCTGCCTCCACACTCCCCACACAAACCTAGACCCCCAATGTCCAATGTCCCCAATGTCCTCCATCCCTTTCCACATGAGGATACTCACTCTCCCTATCCATACCACAGCCCCCCCCCATTCCTTAGTCCAATCCTATAAGTCCACACCTGCCTCATAATAAACATCCTGTAGCAAGAAGAGATCCGCATCCAGTCCTTTTAGCTAACCAAATATATACTTCCTCCTTATCACCCTCTGTAGCCCATTTACATTCAAAGAAAAAATCCTGGTTGTACTGTTCATATTGAAAAATGTTTGCAATTGAGGTCCCATCCTAGTATTCCATGCTCATCTCATCCCCAGCCAGATCCAAACACTGCTCCGCTTCCAAGTCACCCTCCACAACAGTCTGAGCATCCAACACCTCCAAGATCTCCTGATATTCCACCCCATCTACCACCTCTATCTCTGACCAGTAGTCTCTACAGACTGCATACCACTTCTCCAATCCCTTCCTCGAGTTCCACAAGAATGCTGCTCTGTCATTCGCAATCTCTCTAAGTTCCTCCTCCTGCTGATCATTGACTTGGTATTCAACTGACTCCAAGAGGACTGCCAGGATCTCATTCCTCACCTTCCTTGGTATCTCCTCCCCCCAAAGGATCTCCTCTCAATATCTCTCTTCCATAATCCAGAAGTTCTCTCCTCCTAGCTCCTTGGCCACCACCCCTTCCAGTATCTTCTACAGCCACTTCTCCTCATCTACTGTCTCTGCCACACCCTGGGTGATCTGTCCCCCCTCCACCTCATGGTCCACCAGGGCACTCCTCCTCACTGACTCATCCCACTCCTCCTCTGGGACATCCAGCAACTCCTCCTCCCCTCCCTCTCCTGGGACACTATACTGCAGGTGTACTCCTTTGCTCATTTCGGCATCAGCCTCCCCACCACCTTCCCTTGCCTCTCCCAATCTACGCTGAGCCCTACCTTGGGCCAACCCACTCACCCCAGCCCAGGCACTCTCTCTCAATCCCATGTTTCCACCTTCCATGCTGCCACCTACTCCCCCCCCACCTAATGTTGTCAGCAGCTCCTTCTGAATTTTCCTCCCCTGCATCTTCTCCCAGACCACATGATCTATTCTGACTTGCTTTCCATCCACCTCCTCCACCACTGTTCTGGCCACATACTCCTTCCATGCCACTCTCCTCCTCTCGACCACTCCTTCCAGATCCTCCAGCATCTCAAGCAAGTCCTCCTCCTCCTCCAGAGTCCCCTTAACCCTCATGACCCTGCACTCCACTGGTCCCCACCTCAGTGTCGCTGGCCAGTCCCTTATCTTCCCCATGTTCTCCTTCCCAGCCAATTGCACCCTGACATCGATGTCACCAGTTCAGAGTTCAGTACTCTCTCAGACCTTAAACCCAACATCTACAATCTCTCTATATTCCTTGACTGCCTCCATAATCAACTCTCTAGCCCTCTTCTTTGACACTATTGGAAGATCCAAAACCATCAACTGCACCACTCGAGGGTCCCAGCACATACACCTGGCCATAGGGACTATAACCCCACCCACTGTCACCCCCTTCTCCATGGCCACCAGCAATACTTCCTCTTCCTCAAACCCCACCTCAACCCCTTCTTTCTCCTTCAAAAACTTCACTGAAGCTGCACCTTTCGCCTCCTGTGCCACCAGCCCCAGGATCATCCTCACTGTCACTGCCAAGCCCCTGAAACACATTGTGACTATGAATTCTGATCTCGATTTCTTGAGTAATGGCACCGACACTATGCCTGTCACTCTATCTGCCAGATCCCCGGGCCTCACACCCACCCCCTGTCCTGAAATAGAAGCCACCATCACATCTGGATTTTTTGCCAGATCCTCAGTCACTGCCCCATCAGTAGTTATATCTCTCGCCCCTACTCCCCCTCCTTCCCTACTACCAGACACTCCCCCAGGTACTCCACCCTGTCTCCCAGCAGCAGCTGTCGATGTCATCCCCAGACCCAGCCAGCCATCCAGACCTGAGGCCATCCTCTCTATCTTGACCTTGTCTGCAAAGGTTGACCGCTCCCCTCCTCGCTGCCTCAAGCTGCCCCTCCCTCTGCCACCAGTGCCTCGGCCAGCTATCGAGGTCCCTGGCATCCTCAAACCATCTCTCCTCCTCTCTACCTACTGCCAGCCAAAAGCACCATCACCCCTCTGGCCAGCATGCTCACCAGATTGATCATTACCATCCATGTTGATAGTCATCTGTCACCAAAAATGTTGAGAAAGGTATTGCCAAAGTCTTGTGTCACCTGAATGGTACTGGTGAAAGATGTCATTGCCTAGCTATACCTGCCAAATATAGTTATAGGCCTTCTCTTAGTCCAAAAAGACCAGTCTCTCATCTAATCTACAAGCTCTTGCTTCTTTAATGATACTATGAACCCAGGCAGTCCCATCTCTTATAAGTCTGCCTCCAACAAAGTCCTGCTGCTCCTCCTTCAGTACCTGTTGGACAATCTTCTATAATCTTGCAATAATTACCTTAGTCACTATCTTCCTATCTATATCCAGTAGCATGATTGGCCTCCAGTTCTTTCAATCCTCTCTTCTTCTCTTATCTTTATACAACAAGGCCACCAGCCCCAAGTCCTGCTTGCCAACCCACTTCCCATTCAAAAGAATATGATCACAGAGAGCGGCCATCTCTCCCAATACTCTAGGGACCTTTGCCATCTTCTTCTAGAAGTCCCAAGGTAACCTATCTTTTCCTAGTACAGTCCCAAGCTTGGTTGTCATAAGAACTCTCTGAATCTCCTCCTCTTGGACTAGTACAATCAAGTCACCAAGTCTCTTTACTCATGGCAGATCCCACTCCTCCAGTGTGTCACCAATTGCTCCTTCATCTGTTCCCCCTTCCTCCTCACTCTATAGACCCCTCCATCTCTCCTTCAATATCTCCAAAATCTGTTGCATGCTATGTACCATTTCTCCCTTGGTATCCAAGACTCTGTCTTAATGATGTCTCACCCTCCTAGCTTGAAGAAGTCTAGATAAGTATCTAGTAGGCTGCTCACCCTTCTCAAGCCCCTACCACTATAGTCTGGCAGCTATACCTTTCAAATGTATTTCCTCCTCTTCCCTCAATATTCTTTACAACTCCACTACCTCCAATTTTGCCCTCTCAAACCTCCAATCCTCCACTCCTTCAGAAGAAAGCAAATCAGCCCATTCTATCTATAATCTACTCAGCCTATTAGAAGTACACCTCACTCACTTTCTTCTCTACCTTCCAGTCTCCTTACCAGCTCCTCCCCAATATATCCTCACAGCCTTCTTCAACCTCATCTAATAGTTGCCCACAGATGAACTCTTATATATCCAGTGAGTGATCTTCTTCTGGATCTCCTCCACCCATAGGTCTCATAATCTCTTCTCAGCCAGCAGGAAGGAGTTAAGGCACTAATGTCCAGGTCTATCTCCACTCTCCCCAAACCATCCCTACCCCAACAGCCCCTAGTAATCAGACCATGAACACCACTCTACCTCTAGAGTCTACTAAATATCAACTCCCCAACAGTCAGCTATCAGAATCTAATTAATTCTCATACCCAGCCCATTCATCCAGTATATATAGACCCTCTGGTTGCCCCAACACATTCTATCCATATCTTCTAAAGAGCTAAGGTTCTCTACCTCTTCCTACTTATCCAGACCACCACTTCTCCTGCCCATACTTCTCTCTCCATCAGTTCTATCTAGCTGCAGATTCCACACCATATTAAAGTCACTGCCCAGAACATCAATGCCTTCTTTCAAGAGAATGCCTTCCTCCAAAAGATTCTTAATCTACTCAATTCACTTACCTCTAACTATAGGACAGTAGCAGAAGTCAATCTTTACTGATTCCCACCCTGGTCTAAGCCATTCTCTCCAGACCAATTGATCACCCCAGCTTCTGATTCCACCCAAATCTCCTCTATCCTTCCTCACCAGAATCACTACCTTGCCAACCCATATAGTAGCTCCTCTCCATTCTCTAGTCTACTCCACTTAATCTCTCTCATCCTTACACTATATATCCTGCAGTAAAAAGAGATCAGCCTCTAATTCTTTAAGCCAAGTAAAAATATTCTTATACTGCCCAGTATCCTGCAATCCATTCTCATTTAAAGAAAAAATGTTAGTTGTACTATTCATTAGGAATAATATTAAATATCAATTCCAGTCTCTACAAATCTATATTCAACTCCTCCTATACCAAGTCCAAGTTATGTTCTGCAGCTGGCATCTTCTCCTCAGCTATCTGTGCTTCCAACTCTTCCAGAAGTTCAACTATTGCCCTATCCTCTTTTTCTGCAAAGTCCTCATAATACTCCAGATATGCCTCCTGCTAGATTTATATATATTTCTCTACTAACCTATAGTATAGATCTCTCCTAGATCTCTACCCTACCTATTATCCATTTAATAATTTCAACAAAAGTCACTTCTATCTCACTACTTTTGCTCTGAGCATCAATCTTCTATTATTCTCAAAGATATATAGTCAATATTTAGAGAGACTAACTTATATAAACTATAAGAGTCTACCCTATAGATAGCTATTTATTACTAACTCTCCTCTATCAATTATAATTAAAAGGTATCCCACTATCTCTCCTTCACTCTCTCTAAAGGCTATACTCTCAGCCAGCCTATAATTATTAATTAGAAATCCAATAGTGTCTTATACTTATCCAATCTAATATTTAGAGATCTATATAACCTTACTCTCTTACTCAATACTAAAGTATTCTTTATAATCAAATAAACTCCCTTTTACTAAATATTCTAACCAAAAGATCAGTATTATATTTCTTTACAGAAGTCTCTATTATATCATTTAGAACTTAAATAAAAGTTGCTTTAATATAATCTTACTTTATGATCAGATACTAGTCTAGTCTTAAGTCTTACCAATATCTACTACTTACTAACTCTCAGACCACAGATCTCATCTTTGTCCTTATTGATACTTTATACTATCCTTAAGTTATAAATTATCCATTAGAGATTCTTCTAATAAAAGATAATTACACCTCTATATTCTTGGTCTCCAGATCTCTTCTATAATAAAATTATATTCTAATATCATAAAAAATGATATCATTATACTGATATTATTGGATTTGTATCACCAGTAAGATTATATACTAGAGAATATTAGTAAGATCATAGTATTTTGTACTAATTTCAGCTCTCTTTAGCTAATAATATCATATAGTTACACTAGTCTCTATACTAGTTTAGTATATATATAACTTCACTAATATCACTATAAATATATCTCAAAAATAGACTAAAGATGCTAAAAATAGTACAAGACTAAATTATTTTATAACTTTATTGATATTATAAGCTAAAATAACCTAAAATATTATAGAAACTAAAGTATATTAAAATTAGCTACTAATATTATCAGTCTTTTAATATTATAAGCTAGTAAGATCTTTAAGATCAGTAATATTATAAGCTAAATTAGACTATGATAAGTAATAAAATCATAGTTAGTACTCCTAATGAATTGAATTGAATCAAATTTGACCCAAATTTAATTCAATTTAAATTGAATTTGAAATTAAATTTGAAATTCAAACCTAAATATAATAATTTAAAACTTATATATAATATAACTCAAAATAATAACATATATATACTCTCTTAATAATTAAGTAATATTGCAATCAAGTCTATCAGATATATCTTCTACATTATTACTTATAATAAATACTATGACATCAACTTCAGTATCAGATACAGCTTCAATAAGCATAGCTACAATAAGTACAGTCTCAATACAATAGTCTTAAAAAGAAAAAGAAAAAGCAAAAAAAATGCTCTAATATTTAGAAAGAGTTTATAAAAGAGTATAAAGAGAATAGAGATATCAAAAGAATCAAATATAATTACTGTAAAATAACATATAAGTTTATTGATGGCTCTAAAATAAATTTATAGGTATATTTTAACAAATTTCATAAGAGTTGTCAAGTAGAAGCAATAGAATTGTTTTTCTCAAAAGTATGATTTATTTATTTGTTTGCTTTTTTTTTTTTTTTTTTTTTTTTTATTTTTTTTTTTTTTATTTTTTTTTTTT
>RBNI01006003.1:0-11854 GCA_003990745.1 Jimgerdemannia flammicorona
TTTTATAGTCTCTTGGACTCCTTTATTACGGACTATCTAATGCAATAGCAAAAACAACAAATCACTACAAGTATCATAAATATACCGACACAGAATCCTTCAACTGACTCCAAATAATAATACAAGAAAGAACCCTTTTAGCTCACATCTTCTTTCCACCTCACCCCCTTCTCACTAAGTATGAGGTACTCCTGACTCCTCTGGACAATGTCTAACACCTTCTTCATGGCCCCCAACTGGTGCCTCTTCCCCTGATACTACCACCCTTGCACTACTTCCAAGAGGAGCCCCTTCCACTGCTCTACCAATTCTCCAATTCCCATCTAAGGATCTCTCTTGAACACCCATCACCAGTGCACCGCCATAAGAACCCAGATGCTGATGATCCTACCCAGGCCTCCCCAAATGTCCCCAATTTCCCCCACCAGTCGGCGCTTGACCACCTGATAAGTGGGACCCCCTGCCTGCTCACTCTCTTCCCTTCAATATCCTTCTAATGTCCACCAAAATCCTTCTACCCCTGAACAAGCTGCCAGGACATGCTCCGGTGTCTGCACTACTCCTCCATCCAGTTCACAGCACCACTCACATTCCTTTATACCATCCTCCACCATCCACCCTGTCCTGTACCCCAGCATGACATTCCTCCACAAAAATCGCCACCACACTACTCAGAACTTGGGTGGGGCAATCTTGAGCAGTGAGGTCCCCCAACCCCAAATCTGACTCCACTCCCACTCTTCTCCAAACCCAGCCTTCTGCCAACCAACTGGCCACCTCTCCAGCAGACCCATCCGGATCCACTCCATCACTCCAGTTAAAGAATATTCTACCAATGGGCGGCCACCAATGCGAATCCCACCCAAATACCACCATCATAGTTCTGGGTCCTCCTCTTCTTCGTCAGGTTCTGGGCCCATGAGCTCCATTGCTAGCCAAGCTTCACAATGCCCCACCAGAATCCCTGATAGTGCAATCTGCCAACCTTCCCAACCTGGAGCAAGTCTTGCATATCCTTCCAAACCTCACTCTGGGGGCAGAACCTAACTTCCCAGTTGTCCATAGCCAGTTTGCTCCAGCTCTCCCCTCCTAATTCTGCCATTCGACAACCCCACCAGCCCTGAAGTGCCTTCAGCCGCCTTCTAAAGTCCACTAGCCCCAGACCTCTATCTGCCTTCAGTGTCACCATTATCTCCCAACTGATCTGTGATCTCCTTCCCTGCCAAAGCCATCCTTTGACCACCTTCTTCAGTTTCTGTACCACCCACTCTGAAAAGTCCAGGTGGTACCCCAAGTACCACAACTTTGGTAACCAATATACATTCAAGACTACAATCCTCCCAACCAGAGAAAAGCCTCTCCCAGACCAGCCTACCAAGGTATTCTCCCACTTCTGTGCCAATCCACACCACCACTCTTTCGGTAGAACTGTCCCATATACCAAGAACCAGATACCCAAATATCGAACTGCCTCCCCAGGGCCAACTAAACATCCAAAATGTCCATGCTCCCCCAAGCCAGCTCCAAGCTCCATAGTCTCACACTTCCCCCAGTTCAGCTTTGCCCCTGCCAGCATCTCATACTGTTCTACTCCTTCCTGCAAGCTCGCCACATCTTCCACACTGCCTATCCCTACCACCATGTCATCTGCAAAGGCCCCCAACTTCCAGACTACCTCCCCCATCTTCAGCTCAGTAAGCCTTCCCTTCAGCCATGCCAACAAGGGTTCCAAAGATAAAATATAAAGCAGGGGTGAAAGAGGATCCCCCTGTGGCACACCTCGCCCTAAGAGAAACTCCGGGCCACTCCACCCATTCATCAACACTGCAGCCCAGCAACCCCGCACCAGACCCATCAGCTTTTGAGCCTCCTCCATACCAAACCCGGCCTTCCATAGAACTGCCTCCAAGTAATTCCACCTCACCCTGTCATATGCCTTTTCCTGGTCCAAGAACACTATTCGTCCATCCAACTGCCGGCTTCTACAACCTTCCAAAACATTTTGCACCCAGGCTGTGCTGTCTCGAATCTGTCTCCCCTTCACAAACCCTCACTATTCATCCCCCACCAATTGGCCAATCCATTGTTGCATTCTCCCTGCCAGAATCTTGGAGACCAACTTCCTATCCACATTCAGTAACATAATGGGTCTCCAGTTCTACCACACCTATCTGTCCCCTTTCTCCTTTTAGAGCAGAGAGACTAGCCCTAAGGAGCCATTGCCAATTCAGCAGCCTTCCCCCAGTGTATAGTTTGCCATTTCCACAAGCCATACCCCAAACTCAATTTGAAACTCCTTCCAGAACTCCTACGGCAGTCCATCCTCTCCTGGTGATGAACCCGCCTGCACTTTCCTCAGAACCTCCAACACCTCTTCAAGGGTCACCTTACCCATTACTGCCCCACTAATTGCAGGCTCTGCCACCACTGGCCAGCTGCCCACCAAATTGTTATTGTCCTCCAGTACTGCCTCTCTATCCACCTGCCCTCCATCATCCTGCCAAAGAGTGCACCATTGGCCAGAAATCTCTCCAAGCATATCTGTGATCTCAGTCACCTCTGTCCCATCCTCTCGCAACACTGAAGCCCAGCTGTGCCACACCTTCCTGGCCTTCAAGATTCCAGATAAGTATTTGGTGGGTCACTCTCCTTCTTCCAACTGCTTTGTTCGCAATCTAGCTAGCAACCCATCCACTACTCTATCTTCTGCAGCTTTCAAATCTAACCACAACTCAGCCACCTCCTTGACTAACAGGGAGCGATGTTCCCCTGAGGAGTTCTCTCCCTCCAGAAGTCTCAGCTGCCAGCAAAGCCCCTGCTCTACTCTCCTTTCTCTATCCTTCTGCTCCCTTCCAGCTACCTCTCCAATATCACGCCAATAAGCGCCTGCCATATGTTTAAATTTCCCCCACCACTGTACTATTGACTGGCCACTGTTCTTCCACTGTGCCACTTCCTGTCTTGCGATTTTAACAAACTGGTCCCTCTCCATCTGTCTCTTGAGTAGTGCCACATTAAGTCGCCATCTGCCCCCACCGCCACTGGCTGCCTGGAATCTCCCACTTGCCTCCACACCCCAGTGATCTGACCAGGGACACCACCGTACCTCTGTTGAATCCAACATATTGCCCCAGTGTTCTGCCACCAGAATCCAGTCAATCCTAGTGCCAACCAAATTCTCACCGACCGGGTGCCACCTAGTAAATGGTCCTGACTTCTCACCTTGACATTGTCGTACTCCATCAACCAATCTCATCTCCTTTTCAACCTGAAGCCATCATGAGAGCCCTGTAGAAACTGCCACACTGCCTCCACCATCAGACCTGTCTAGTGTCCTGTCACGCACTATGTTGAAATCTCCTCCTAGAATGTCCAGCCCAATCTCATCTTGTCCTCCCCAATCCAGCCAATCTTCCACCCATTGGTTTCGCTCTCTGCTAACCGCTGGCAGATATGCAGAGCCAACCACCAGTCCATCGCCAGCTCCTCCTTTCAATCTCCCCCAGACCAATCGATCACCATATACCTCAACCTCCTTCAGCTCTCCTTTCTCCAAGCCAACCAATATGCCCACCTGCTCATTCCACCCTGTGCTACCAAACCATTCCTTACTCCACTCCTCATAATCTTGCTCTCCATAGGCCCGAACATCCTGCAGAAATACCACATCATATCTCCTGATCTTCAGCCACCGAAATAGCCACCTTCACTTCACTTCATTACGCAAACTATTGACATTTAGTGATAATATATGTAGACTGTTCATCATTATGAATAAAAATGTTTAAAGTTCAACCGGAATTGCCACCACCTTTTCAGCCCTACCACAGATAATTGCCTTATGCTCCTTGCAAATAGCCCTCCAAATATGGGCTCTATTCACACCACTGTAGAAGGTATCTACTCGCTCTGATGCCACCTTCCTAATGGCAGCCATACAGTCCTCATCTACCTCATATCCTTCATCATCCAGAAGTGCCACCACCATTGCTGTCACCAACTTCGGCCCCTGTAATGCCACATTGAGGAATCCTTCCCAGGCCTCCTACAATCCATTAAATATATCCACTTCCTTGATATCCTCCTCCACAAGTTCCTCAAGTACTGCCTGATATCAATCATCTGCCGTCATTACCATAGGCCCAGGGGTGGCTGACCTTGGGGTCCTACTCAGCTCCTGCAGCATCTCTCTATCCGCCGACTCGTCGGAAGCCACATCCACCAGGTCGTCCTCCTCAGTGCCTTTCTCCAGCCGAACTACTTCACCTGCCTCTGGACATTCCCAATGAACATTTGCTGCTCCCGCCATGCGATCATCCTCCAACTGGGTCTCCGGTACCACCTTGATGACCTCCTCAAAGCCCCCAGCATTTGCCTCCTCCTTGTCAGCCCACTTCCCCTTTACTGGTGTATGAGTGGAGTTCTCCACACCCCCTAGTTGCAAAAAGGACACCTTGGCCGTCTCTACCTCTTCCATCTGACTTTTGGCCATCTCTGCTCTCTCCTCTTCCTTCCTTTTCAAGTCCTGAAGGATGGTCTGCAGGCGCTTCTAGTTTGCCCTTCACCACCTCTTCCTCCTCCTATCTGTCAGAATCCAGATCCAGTCCTTGGCAAACTCCTCCCATTTCCTCTTCCGCAATTCCTTTGCAGCCTCTCTCTCCTCCAGAGCGATTAGTAATTCCTCCTCCTCTTGGTCCAAACTCTTCCTTCTCCACACTTTGTACTCCTGCCCTCCAATACGAACTATTTCTGGCCAGTCCCTCCCTTGCCCTGTGGCCTCCTTGCCTTCCAGCCTCACCATCACCTTGCAGTTGCCGTTCCTCAGCTTGGTCCCCTCCCAGAACATGAATCCAAAGTCAACCATCTCGCCAAAAGCCCCCAGTGCCTCTGCCACCATTCCTTTGGTCTCCTGTCTTCCCAATGTTGGCAGCCCTTCAATCACCAGTTGCACTGCCTGCGGATCCCACCTCAGGCACCTTGCCATGCCAACCTTGATGCTCTTAATGACCAGCCCTTTCTCCAAGGCCTTCACCATCTCTTCCCCCTCAACAAATCCTATCTCAACTGCCTCAGCCGATGAGATGAACTTCAGTGACTCTGCCCCTGCAATCTCCTCTCCCACTAGCTGCAAGACCTCCCTAGCAGTCATCCCCAACCCCAAAAAATTCGCTGATATGGCCCATGTCGACACCAACTTATGGAAGAAGGGACACACCACCAGTTCACCAGAGCTGGCTGCCATCATTGCCTTCTTCTTGTTTTCTGAAACTCCAGCAGTCACCCCAGCCACTGGCCCAGCCCCAGGAAGACCAGTCCCAGCCACACCACTTCCAGACCCCTGGCCCCCAGCCAGCACCTGACCAGTCACCTGACCCATCACCTGGCAGTCACCTGACTCCTACCCCTGTCAACACTACGTCCCCCTTGCCCTACCCCCGTGGGCCTCGTAGCAGCCCTCCTGCCCCCCATCACTGTGTGCCAACCCTCAATGCCAGCCTGCCTCCCCTGACCACCGACTCCTTGTGCCCTACACCAGCTCCAATGGTCGCCGCGAAACTCTTGGGGAGATCCAGACCAGGCCTCCTTCTCTCCAAACGCTCAGAGCTTGATGAACTCTGGGTTGCCATTCGACGAAAACTCCACCGAAACAGACGAGATTTGATGTAAACTGTAGCTAGACTCCTGCCGCACCTTGTACACTAGAATAGATGACAGGAAAACTTGAAAACGTGTTGCTTGTCATGAAAAGATGTCTGTGTGGCTTAGCTTGCTCTGAATGGTTCAAGCAAAAGGAGTCCATCGCTGAAAGGCCACCTTATCTAATACCATCTCCACTCACCCACCACTCTGCTCACAAATCCTCTCCACTAGACCATAATGTCACCTACCCTTGGGACCCCAACCCACTCACCATCCAGTCAACAGATCTCCCATCAATCTCTCTCACCTTAACAACTTCTCCTATAAACCCATCTATTGTCCCTCCTCGAAAACAAAGAGCCAATGTCCAGCCAATCCTACCCACACTGCTAACACCCACCCCAGAGGTTTTAGAGGGGAAACATATCTACACTGACAAGAGGCAGTGGGAGTGGGCCCAGGGGTGGGACTCCTTTTGCTCAAACCATTCAGAGCAAGCTAAGCTACATAGACATCTTTTCATGATAAGCAACACATTTTCAAGTTTTCCAGTCAGCTATTCTGGTGTACAAGGTGCGGCAGGAGTCTAGCTACAGTTTACAACAAATCTTGTCTGGTTCAGTAGAGTTTTCATCGAATGGCGACCCAGAGTTCATCAAGCTCTGAGCATTTGGAGAGAAGAAGGCCTGGTCTGGATCTCCCCAAGAGTTTTGCGGTGACCGTTGGAGCTGGTGTAGGGGTATGAGGAGTAGGTGGTCAGGGGAGGCAGGCTGGCATTGAGGGTTGGCATACGGTGATGGGGGGCAGGAGGACTGCTGCGAGGCCCATGGGGGTAGGGCAAGGGGGATGTAGTGTTGATAGGGGTAGGAGTCAGGTGACTGGCCAGGTGACGGGTCAGGTGACTGGTCAGATGCCAGCTGGGGGCCAGGGGTCCGGAAGTGGTGTGGCTGGGACTGGTCTTCCTGGGGCTGGGCCGGTGGCTGGGGTGACTGCTGGAGTTTCGGAGTATAAGAAGAAGGCAATAATGGCAGCTGGCTCTGGTGAACTGGTGGTGTGTCCCTTCTTCCACAAGTCGGTGTCGACATGGGCCATATCAGCAAATTTTTTGGGGTTGGGGATGACTGCCAGGGAGGTCTTGCAGCTAGTGGGAGAGGAGATTGTAAGGGCAGAGTCGCTGAAGTTCATCCCATTGGCCGAGGCAGTTGAGATAGGATTTGTCAAGGAGGAAGAGATGGTGAAGGCCTTGGAGAAAGGGCTGGTCATCAAGAACATCAAGGTTGGCATGGCAAGATGCCTGAGGTGGGATCCGCGGGCAGTGCGACTAGTGATTGAAGGGCTGCTGACGTTGGGGAGACAGGAGACCAAAGGAATGGTGGCAGAGGCACTGGGGGCTTTTGGTGAGATGGTTGATTTTGGATTCATGTTCTGAGAGGGGACCAAGCTGAGGAATGGCAACTGCAAGGTGATAGTGAGACTGGAAGGCAAGGAGACCACGGGGCTAGGGAGGGACTGGCCAGAAGTAGTTCGTATAGGAGGGCAGGAGTGCCAAGTGTGGAGAAGGAAGGGTTCGGAACAAGAGGAGGAGGAATTACTAATCGCTCTGGAGGAGAGAGAGGCTGTGAAGGAATTGTGGAAGAGGAAATGGGAGGAGTTTGCTAAGAACTGGATCTGGATTCTGACAGATGGGAGGAGGAAGAGGTGGCGAAGGGCAAACTGGGAGCACCTGCAGACCGTCCTCTAGGGCTCGAAAAGGGAGGAAGAGGAGAAGGCAGAGATGGCCAAAAGTCAGATGGAAGAGATGGAGATGGCTGAGGTGTCCTTTTTGCAATTAGGGGGTGTGGAGAACTCCACTCATACACCAGTAATGGGAAAGTGGGTGGACAAGGAGGAGGCAAATGCTGGGGGCTTTGAGGAGGTCGTTGAGGTGGTACCAGAGACCCAGTTGGAGGATGTTCACATGGCGGGAGCAGCAAATGTTCATTGGGAATGCCCAGAGGCAGGTGAAGTAGTTCAGCTGGAGAAGGGCACTGAGGAGGATGACCTGGTGGATGTGGCATCTGACGTGTTGGCGGATAGAGAGATGCTGCAGAAGCTGAGTAGGACCCCGAGGCCAGCCACCCCTGGGCCCATGGTGATGACAGCAGATGATTGGTATCAGGTGGTGCTCGAGGAACTTGCAGAGGAGGATATCAAGGAAGTGGATGTATTTAATAGATCACAGGAGGCCTGGGAAGGATTCCTCAATGTGGCATTGCAGGGGCTGAAGTTGGTAACAGTGATGGTGGCAGCGCTTTTGGATGATAAAGGTTATGAGGTAGATGAGGACTGTATGGCTGACATTAGGAAGGTGGTATCAGAGTGAGTGGATATCTTCTGCAGTGGTGTGAATGGAGCCCGTATCTGGAGGGCTATTTGTGAGGAGCATAAGGCAATAATCTGTGGTAGGGCAGAAAAGGTGGTGGCAATTCCAGTTGAACTTTAAACATTTTTATTCATGATGATGAACAGTCTATGTATATTATCACTAAATGTCAATGGTTTGCATGATGGAGTGAAGCGAAGGCAGCTATTTTGGTGGCTAAAGACCAGGAGGTATGATGTAGTATTTCTGCAGGACGTTCGGGCCTATGGGGAGCAAGATTATGAGGAGTGGAGTAAGGAATGATTTGGTAGCACAGGGTGGAATGAGCAGGTGGACATATTGGTTGGCTTGAGGAAAGGAGAGCTGAAGGAGGTGGAGATATATGGTGATTGATTGGTCTGGGGGAGATTGAAAGGAGGAGCTGGCGATGGACTGGTGGTTGGCTCTGCATATTTGCCAGCAGTTAGCAGAGAGCGAAATCAGTGGGTGGAAGAGTGGCTGGATTGGGGAAGACAAGAGGAGATTGGGCTGGACATTCTAGGAGGAGACTTCAACATGGTGCATGACAGGACACTAGACAGGTCTGATGGTGGAGGTGGTGTGGCAGTTTCTGCAGGACTCTCGCAATGGCTTCAGGTTGAAAAGGAGATGGGATTGGTTGATGGAGTCCGACAATGTCAAGGTGAGAAGTCAGGACCATTTACTAGGTGGCACCCAGTCGGTGAGGATCTGGTTGGCACTAGGATTGACTGGATTCTGGTGGCAGAATGCTGGGGCAATGTTTTGGATTCAACAGAGGTACAGTGGTGTCTCTGGTCAGATCACTGGGGTGTAGAGGCAAGTGGGAGATTCCAGGCGGCCAGTGGTGGTGGGGGCAGATGGCATCTTAATGTGGCACTACTTAAGAGACAGGTGGAGCAGGACCAGTTTGTTAAAATTGCAAGACAGGAAGTGGTATGGTGGAAGAACAGTGGCCAGTCAATAGCGCAGTGGTGGGGAAAATTTAAACATATGGTGGGTGCTTATTGGCATGATGTGGGAGAGGTAGCTGGAAGGGAGCAGAAGGATAGACAAAGGAGGGTAGAGCAGGGGCTTCGCTGGTGGCTGAGACTTCTGGAGGGAGAGAACTCCTCAGGGGAATGTCGCACCCTATTGGTCAAGGAGGTGGCGGAGTTGCGGTCAGATTTGAAGGCTGCTGAAGATAGAGTGGTGGATGGGTTGCTAGTAAGATTGCAAGCAAAGCAGTTGGAAGAAGGAGAGCGACCCACCAGATACTTATTCAGAATCTTGAAGGCCAGAAAGGTGTGGCACAGCTGGGCTTCAGTGTTGTGAGAGGATGGGACAGAGGTGACTGAGATCACCGATATGCTTGGAGAGATTTCTGGTCAGTGGTGCACTCTTTGGCAGAATGATGGAGGGCAGGTAGATAGAGCGGCAGTCCTGGAGGACAATAATAATTTGGTGGGCAGCTGGCCAGTGGTGGCAGAGCCTGCATTTGGTGGGGCAGTAATGGATAGAGTGACCCTTGAAGAGGTGTTGGAGGTTCTGAGGAAAGTGCAGGCGGGTTCATCACTAGGAGAGGATGGACTGCCATGGGAGTTCTAGAAGGAGTTTCAAATTGAGTTTGGGGCATGGCTTGTGGAAATGGCAAACTTTACGCTAGGGGAAGGCCGCTGGATTGGCAATGGCTCCTTAGGGCTAGTCTCTCTGCTCTATAAGGAGAAAGGGGACAGACAGGTGTAGCGGAACTGGAGGCCCATTATGTTACTGAATGTGGATAGGAAGTTGGTCTCCAAAATTCTGGCGGAGAGAATGCATCAATGGATTGGCTGATTGGTGGAAGAAGAACAGCGAGGGTTTGTGAAGGGGAGACAGATTCGAGACAGCACAGCCTGGGTGCAAAATGTTTTGGAGGGTTGTAGAAGCTGGCAGGTGGATGGACAAATGGTATTCTTGGACCAGGAGAAGGCATATAACAGGGTGAGGTGGAATTATTTGGAGGCAGTTCTATGGAAGACCGGGTTTGGCATAGAGGAGGCGCAAAAGCTGATGGGTCTGGTGCGGAGTTGCCGGGCTGTAGTGTTGATGAATGGGTAGAGTGGCCCGGAGTTTCTCTTAGGGTGAGGTGTACTACAGGGGGATCCGCTTTCACCCCTGCTTTATATTTTATCTTTGGAACCCTTGTTGGTATGGCTGAAGGGAAGGCTTACTGGACTGAAGATGAGGGAGATAGTCTGGAAGTTGGGGGCCTTTGCGAATGACATGGTGGTAGGGTTAGGCAGTGTGGAAGATGTGGCAAGCTTGCAGGAAGGAGTAGGACAGTATGAGATGCTGGCAGGGGCAAAGCTGAACTGGGGCAAGTGTGAGACCATGGAGCTTGGAGCTGGCTTGGGGGAGCATGGAAATTTTGGACATTTAGTTGGCCCTAGAGAGGCAGTTCGATATTTGGGTATTTGGTTCTTGGTATATGGAACAGTTCTACTGAAAGAGTGGTGGTGTGGATTGATACAGAAGTGGGAGAATGCCTTGGTGGGCTGGTCTGGGAGAGGCTTTTCTCTGGTTGGGAGGATCATAGTCTTAAATATATATTGGCTACCGAAGTTGTGGTACTTGGAGTACCACCTGGACTTTCCTGGGTGGGTGGTACAGAAACTGAAGAAGGTGGTCGAAGGATGGCTTTGGCAGAGAAGAAGATCACAGATCAGTTGGGAGATAATGGTGACGCTGAAGGCAGATAGAGGTCTGGGGCTGGTGGACTTTAGAAGGTGGCTGAAGGTACTTCAGGGCTGGTGGGGTTGTCGGATGGCAGAATTAGGAGGGGAGAGCTGGAGCAAACTGGCTATGGATAACTGGAAAGTTAGGTTCTGCCCCTAGAGTGAGGGTCGGAAGGATATGTGAGGTCTGCTCCAGATGGAGAGGGTTGGCAGGTTGCACTATCGGGGATTCTGGTGGGGCATTGTAGAAGCTTGGCTAGCAATGGGGCTCACAGGCCCAGAACCTGGCGAAGAAGAGGAGGACCCAGAACTATGATGGTGGCATTTGGGTGGGATTCGCATTGGTGGCTGCCCATTGGTAGAATATTCTTTAACTGGGGTGATGGAGTGGACCCGGATGGGTCCGCTGGAGAGGTGGCCAGTTGGTTGGCAGAAGGCTGGGTTTGGAGAAGAGTGGAAGTGGAGTCGGATTTGGGGTTGGGGGACCTCATTGCTCAAGATCGCCCCTCCCAAGTTCTGGGTGGTATGGTGGCGATTTTTACAGAGGAATGTCATGCTGGGGTGCAGGACAGGGTGGATGGTAGAGGATGGTATAAAGGAATGTGAGTGGTGCTGTGACCTGGATGGAGGAGTAGTACAGACACTGGAGCATGTCCTGGCAGCTTGTTCTGGAGTAGAAGGATTTTGGCAGACATTAGAAGGATATTGGGGGGAAGAGAGTGGGCAGGTAGGGGGTCCCACTTGTCAGGTGGTCAAGCACCGACTGGTGGGAGAAATTGGGGACATCTGGAGAGGCCTGGGTAGAATCATCGGCATCTGAGTACTTATGGCAGTGCACTGGCATTGGGTGTTTGAGAGAGACTCTTGGATGGGAATTGGTGAATTGGTAGAGCAGTGGAAGGGACTCCTCTTGGAAGTAGTGCAAGGGTGGTGGTATCAGGGGAAGAGGCACCAGTTGGGGGCCATGACGAAGGTGTTAGACATTGTCCAGAGGAGTCAGGAGCATCTTGTGCTTGGTGAGAAGGGGGTGAGGTAGAAAGAAGGTGTGGGCTAAAAGGGTCCTTCCTTATATTATTATTAGGAGTCAGTTGAAGGATTCTGTGTCGGTATATTTATGTAACTAGTAGTGATGTTGTTT
>RBNI01006004.1:0-11850 GCA_003990745.1 Jimgerdemannia flammicorona
AATAAACCTATTTAATAACCCACAAACCACTCTTAAGTAAATCCGCTCCCCATTAGGTCCTACTCCTAACCCTGTCACGAAATTTCCTAATTGGGTATTGTCTGCAGCGATACGCCAATTCAACTAAGCTGGTCTTAGTTTCTTGAACCTCCTGAAATACGGAAAATTCTGAATATCCAGAACTAGTCCATTAAAAGGACTTTGGTTGAGACGTCAACCCGATCTTGAAATCAATAAGCATAGAGGACGTACTCCATACGAAATTAATCTTGACCATAAGAAAATGGTCTTCCAGAATATCCAGAACTTCCAGAAAACCCTTCCAGAACTACGTAACGGTTACCCTAAAAAGCAACCCTCTTACAGATTCTATACCTGAATCTGTCACCAGATTGTCTTGGCTAGCTATAATGATGCCCTTAAGGAACAAATAGCAGATTCAATCTTCCTCAAAAGAGTTCACTCTGAAATTGCCCTAGCAATCCAGTCTACCCTAGCTGTACTGACCCTTGATCAGAAAGTGGTCTTTGTACAGAGATATTGGACTGCCAGACACCCTGCCAAACATTCAATAGAGAAAATAACTGGCATCAATATGGAGCTATCAAAGCCAACTAGTATCATACCTACTACAGTTGTAAACAGACAACCAACCTCACCTACCCCCAAGGCAGCCAAAGCTGACCCAGTGGAGAAACTTACCAAGCAGTTTACCAAGATAACTGCACACCTTAGTGATGTTGTTAGAGAAGTCCGAAGTGCCAACAGGAGACCAGTATAGAGATTTGCAGCTACTACAGAAGAACACAATATCACATACTTCAGATGTGGAAAATAAGGCCACTATGCAAATAATTGCATAACTGAAACAAGATACAAAGCCCAACTAAGTAATGCTAGCAGAATCAGAGAACAAACCAATGCAGTAGTTATTGAGGAGATTAGTGATACTGATGATGAAGAATACTACAAGGAGCTCGAATTCTACCCTGCTACTGAAGATACCAGAACTCAGTCCAAGCCCTATGACAGAAAGAGCAACAGTAAGCCAGTTGGAAGATTAAAGAAGACCCCAGCTGTCACTATTCAAAGCAAGACTCAATCTAAGAAGATTGATCAAGACATGGAGTTAGATAAAGCTGCCCACCAAATCATTGAAGGCACTACTCCAGTCTCAGGAGAAAGTGAAAGCAAGAAGGAACAGAAGCTATACAAGACCAAGATCCACTAGTATGATATCTAAAAGGACCTCAAGGAACAGAAGGTCAATGCTACTTTTGGACAGCTAGCCAAAGTTTCTGCCTTCAGATAGCAGTTGAGAGTAGGACTTACAACTACTACCAAGAATCAAGAGTACAAGATTGTAGAAGCTCACAATGTATAAGAAGAATTTGAAAACTCAGGTGAAGAATCTGAAGACCAGTGCAAGACATCAGCCTATACTTCATGTCAGATCAAAGACTATATCTTTGATACCATCATTGATACTAGTGCTGGAGGATGTCTCATGAGCAAGAAGGCAATTAACTGCCTAGGTTGAGACATTGAAGAGTCTACTAAGATGGTCTATATCACAGTAGATAGTACATAAGCTACCCTTCTTGGCAAAATCCAAGAAGTCCCCATCAAGATAGGAGGAGCTACTATCCCAGTAGACATGATTGTTACAAGTACCACCAACTATGATATCCTCATTGACAACCAATGGCTTCACAAGACCAAGGCCATCATTGACCTCAATGTCTAGAAGATGCAGATTAACTATAAAGGAAAAAAGGTATGAGTCTCTATTAATGTCCACAAAGGAGTTCTACTAGACATGGAGGAAGGAGATGAAGAGGACACAGAGGTCTTCATGTACTTGGTGAACAAGAACAAGAACAAGATACCCAAGCTTACAGATGAGCAGTAGTACAACAAGATTATCGATAGCTATACCCCTCAAGGAAGATGCCCCCATGGTACTAGGATGTACTGCTCTGAATACCTGAATGACTGCTGGTCCTGTATCAGTGAAGTCAGGAAAATCTGCCAACAGAAACACAAGCAAGAAGCCACCAAAGCAAAAAGAAAAGCTAAAGAAGACCAGCTCCCTGAGCTTCAGGCTGACAGTGATAATGAGGAGGAATAAGAACAAGATATTACTCTCAAGATCAAGAAGTTTTACCCCAAAGCCAAGATCCCAGAATACAAGACTGAAGGAGCCATATAAATAGACCTTGCTAGTATTCAAGATGCTACCCTCAAACTATAGACCACCACCCTACTTGGCACTGGAATTGGAGTCAAGCTGCCAGAGAACTATGCTAGAATTATCAAGACTAGGAGTAGTCTGGCCAAGAGCGAAATCTTAGTTGAAGGAGGAGTAATTGACCCTGATTACACTGGCAAGATCTTTCTCATAGTCAGAAATCACAACCCCACTACCCCATTTGAAGTCAAGAAGTATAACAGGATTGGCCAGATGCTGATCTATGAAATCAAGAAACTCAAGATCATTGAAGCCATCAAACTCATCAAGACCAAGAGAGGAGAACAAGACTTTGGATCTACTGGAAGAGGAGCCTATGCTGCTACCAAGATTACCAAACTTGAACACAAGAAAGATAAGGACCAGAATAAGTACATATATATTATTGGAGAAAACTTTCCCCTGGAAGAACAACTTCTCAAGATTCTGCACCAGAATGAAGGAGTACTTGCTACAGACTTCAGGAATATCTACAATCAAGAACTCAAGTACTTCCATGAAGTTGACACTAGTGATCCAAGTCCATCTACCAGAAGGCCAGACCTATACTACCTGCTTACAGAAAATAGCTGCAAGCAAAACTCAAGGAAATGGAAGAAGCCAGAATCATCAAGCAAGCTATCAGTCCCTGGGCTTCACCCATTGTCCTCACTCCAAAAAAAGGAAGTAAGTCTGGAGAGTTTGTACCAAGACTCTGCATTGACTATAGGAAGCTCAATGCCATTACTAAGAAGGATAGGCAGCCCTTGCTAAATATTCAAGAAATCCTTACCACCCTTGGAAGTGAAGTCAAATACTATACCATTCTGGATCTGTTCTCAGGCTTCCATCAGATTGGTCTCACTCAAGATGCCAGTGAGAAATCAGCCTTCATCATATCTAATATCACCTATATATATCTGCGAATGCCATTTGGAATGTGCAATGCCCCAGCAAGTTTTCAGCAAATGATGAACAGAGTCTTCAGCAATGAGATTGGAAAATAGCTCTTTATCTATATTGATAATGTGATCATCTTCAGCAATACTACACAGAAATATATCAATCATATATAGCTAGCCCTCAAGAAGCTCAAGGAGCATGGCCTTTACATCAAGCCCAAGAAATATAAGTTTGTAGCTCAAGAAATTGCCTATCTAGGACACCTCATCAATCAGATCGGAATCTACACAGACCCTATGAAGATTGAGGCTATTGCAGTCTACCTGAGACCCAGAACAACTACAGAAGTCCATGCCTTCCTTGGACTGGCCAGCTACTACAGAAGATTTATCAAAGGATATTCCAACATTGTAGCACCTATCTATGAGCTACTGAAGAAGGAAACCAAATTCAAATAGACCAAAGAGTGCTAAGAAACCTTCAATAAACTCAAGATCAGGTTGACCCAAGCACCTATCCTCAGAAGATCAGATTGGAACCTAGAATTCATTCTGCAGACAGATGCAAGTGCTATAGGACTTAGAGTAGTCCTAGCTCAGAAGAAAGATAGACATGAATATGTCATATTTTATACAAGCTGAGGTACCTATGGAGCAGAACAGAACTATGAGTCATGTAAGCTTGAATGCTTAGCAGTAGTTTGAGCAGTAGATAAGTTCCACTACTATCTAGCCAGGAAATACTTCACTATTCAAACAGACCATTTTGCTTTTGCCTGGCTATTCCACACTCTAAACCCCAAAGGAATATATGTCAGATGGATCTATAGGCTACAAGAGTATGACTGTACTATCAAGCACTGCTCAGGAAGAACCAATACCAATACTGATACACTCTTAAGGATACTCCAAAACACCCCCATCAAGACTATTCAACATGAATAAGGAGCTATACTATGGATTAATCAGCTATCTTAAGTAGCAGAAGATGCCTAACCACCTTGAACCCTGGACAATCACCATCATCAACTGGACTTGAAAATAGTTTGAACTAGACAACACTATACTCAGAAAAGGAGGAAAGCTAGTAATATCTGAATATAAGAAGTATCAAGTAATGAAGGAAGTATAAGAGCAAGGATACCTAGGAGGAACTAACACATATGACAAGATAAGAAGAACCATGTGGTGGTCCAAGATGGAAGAAGACCTATGCCAATTTGTCAAAGAGTGTGATAAGTGCCAAAAACAGAAACAAGATCAGTAAGACCAGACACCTGGGTCATTAAGAATTGAGCCTATCCCCTTCTACCACATCACAATAGATATCATTGGGCTACTACCAGTAACACTATCAGAAACCCACTACATCATAGTTATTGTAGACCTCTTTACCAAATGGATAAAAGCAGGAGCATTACAAGAAGCCAATGTCCTCTCTATAGCTGACTTCCTGTATCAAGAAATCATCTGCCACTACAAGACACTAAAGCAAATCACAACAGACCACAGCACAGAATTTGTCAATGAATTTTATGAGATAATATATCAGAAATATAAGATCCAGTACATTAAGACCACTGCATACCACTCTCAAGGAAATGGACAGACAGAGAGAACCAACAAGACTCTCAAGAACATTCTGGTGAAGATCTCAAAGACATATGAGAATTGGGATAATTATCTTCCAACTGCCCTCTCTGTTCTATAAGATATATGGTCACAGAGCACACACTTTACCCCAAGGGAACTGCTCTTCAGAGAAGAAGATTCTGATGGAACCTCAGCTACAAATCTAGACCTAACTTGGAGATGAGTTGATGCAGAAATCTGGAGACTATACCAAATCAGAAAGAAGGGTGAATATTATATCATCAAGTCACAAGCACTGATAAGGAAAAATGCAGAAAAGAATCACAAGATCCTAGAACCTATCCAAATCAGAGAAAAGGTCCTACTGTATCAAAATATGGTAGAAGCCTTATGGTCACAAAAACTGGAGCCCAAATGAGAAGGACCCTTCTACATGCAAGATATTGAGGGAACTACCTTCTGGCTTAGAAAAATTTCAGGGACTATACTGCCTACTATAGTACATAGGAACAGACTTAAGAAGTACCATGAATCCATATAAGAGAAGTAAAATATGATGACTGCCCACAAGGTTCTAGTCTGTAAATTGTAACAGCATGTCCCATAACTAGCAGACTATCTGTCTGGACCATTCTCTAAGAGATATGGCACTAGCAACTACTCATCTGTGAGACTTTCAAAGTCAGAGAAGTTCGAACCATCAACTGATTGGTCAAGATCAGAATCAGGCCCTTGCTCTATATGAAGAGAGTGACCCTTCACCATCATGCCAAAATACATAGAGAAGATGCCAGCCCATAAATACCACTTTTCAACCCCTTGTTAGAGGTTATGGGATCAGCAAATTTTTCAGAACTGGACCAATGAATAAGGATGCTCAGGAAGATCCTTATTTAGGAGGAAGATATAATGGTGACCCCAGAATGATGACATCAGTACAAGAGACAGTCTTTCCTTGCAAGCCACCAGATCAAAGCACAAGAAGATTATATGGCATATGAGATGAGTAATGATGACCAACTGTGAGTCATTGTGACCACAGTATAAGTATCTTAAGGAATATAAAAGAAGGACTAAGGAACTGCAGTAACAGCAACCAATAAGATCCACCAATTCTAAAATAGCTCAAAGACTTACTATAAATGAAATGCCTACTACTCACCAAACTTCAAGGTCAAGGAACCACCAAGGCACCTTAGTTGAAGAAAGGATATTCTAAGACATTAGAAGAGCCATGAGGACCCACTCAAGAAGGACTCCTAGTATCAACCTGGATACTAGTGACCCTTATCATTATATCCTCTACCACTATAAAATGGAAATAAGAATCACCATTGCTACCGAATACCTCTAAATATGGCAGGAGTATGAAATAGAAAACCTCCTCTACTGGGAGTTCCTACAGACCAGCACTCAAGAGCTACAAGATACCACTTCCATGGATATATACAAAACAAGGATAGCTAAGAAGATCCATCAGATCTTCAGGCATATACTATGGTCGATCTCCAACTTGGAGTATGTTAAAGTCTCAGACTTCAGAGACCTATCAGCCCACTGTATCAATAGACTAGAAGCCAGAGTGGCTATAGAAGCCCAGTCCACTATCACCCTTGACAGTGATGAAGTAGAAGACTTCTGGCATCCCATCCTTCAGGATAACCCAGACCAATTTCTACAAGGATTGATCTCAATATTTCAAGGTTCAAGTATCCAGATTAGACCCCTCCAAGACCTCACATTTGTCCCCTATTTTGTAGAAGAGAATCTCATAGATTAGAGAGCCCCCAATTTCTCTGCTACCAAATATGATGATATCATCAGTAATGACATCATCCCATACAACATCAAAGTACATGAAACATACAACCTATGTGATGATAATGATGAGACAGACAACAACGCTCCTTTCTCCGCTACCTTACCAGTCACAAGATTTGGTAGGCAACCTTCCAGGTCCCCTTTCCCCTATTATTACCCCCTCTATCTTGGGTTGGTTTGCTGTGCCTGCATGGGCATGATGGGAGAAGGGTAATGGTGATGAGTTGTCCCTTTATCAGTATCAGATCAGTGTCTTCTCTACTTTTTTGTGGTTTCTGGTGCCTTCGGCTACATCTGGAGTGCATCTGTTTTGGTGTGGCGCCTTCTTCCTTTTGCCATCGCCAATAAGGTGCTGTCTCGGTATGTCTCAGGCTATGTAGGGAGTCGGCTGACCTTGGGCATCAAGTGCTCAGTGTAGGTTACCTACAGGTCCTCAGTGTCTGTGGTGGGGCCCTCTGGCTTTGGCGAGCTTTCCGGCGAGTGTGGTTCTGGCGTAGGTGACTGCTTTTTGGGTGATGTTGGGATGGGAGGGAAGATGGCTGTCACAGATAGGAGAAAGGACATTAACGGTGAACCAGTAGGGTACCAGGCTGGGGTGGTCATCAGGGCTGGGGCAGGTGCTGCTTCAGTGGGGCCTTTTGATTGGTGCAGCATGGTTAGGTGGTAGGTGACACTCTCAGCTTCTTTTGGCAGGTAGCGGGGTGAGGCCCCAGTCGTCAGGGGGGTTGGGGGGCCCGAGGCTACCCATTTCAGGTGTCTTGGCTGCACTCAACTGGAACTAGGAGCTGACATGGCAACGTGATTGAGGCCTACAGGCTTGAGTAGTGGGGTATTGGGGGTTTCCTCCTGTCTCACGTATAAGTCCTTTACTCACCTCAACTGGGAGAACCAGGCCCTACCCACCATGTTGTACTTTGATGAGGGTTTTTCTTTGCCTGTCATTCTCTTTGAGGTGGCAGGGGCTATTCTATTCGGCTCGGACATGGCCTTGTACATATGTTGAGTTCTCAGGCATGTGCTTTTGGTCATTGGCGTATGGTTGGGTTTCCCCTGGTGGTAGGGAGAGCATGGTGCGCAGAATGAGGTGTGGGCCAATATAGGCCCTACTGCGCCTGGCATAGTTGAGCTGCTGGACAATAGCTAGCCTAGGTTAATAGGGGGGCAGTGCTTGGTGGGTGGTGGGGGAGGGTTTTGGCCTATATAGTCTAGGTTCCCTTCCAATAAAAATCCACGGGACGTGAGTCTGTTAAAAAAAAAAAAAAAAAAAATGATGAGACAGACAAGACATTTGTGGACCTCATCTTCTTTGAAGACATCCTGACCTCTGATGAGGATGAAGCCCTTATGGTCTTAAACATTCTGCTCTAAGTCTCTTGGTTACACTGAATTATGCCAGTACCAGCATTTTGATATAATACTGAATTATACTGGTACCAGCATTTTGATATAACACTGAATAATGCTAGCACCAGTATTTTGATATAATACTTAATTATACTAATATCCTGAACCTATACAACCATCAGTACCAACCCTGGAACTTAGCAGTTTTTCCTGTTCTGGCATTTTATTTTAGTTATTTGAATTAATATTTAGCTTTATATCTTAGTAACTATTGAATTATATTTTGTATAAATACCCCTCTTATTTCTCTGAAATAAAGTTAGTCAACTTAGTGCAATATACACACTTCCTTGCAAGCAATCTAAGAGATAACAAGATAGTTTAAAAGATAAGAAGTTTGAGAACTATAAGACCTTAAGAAGGCACTCTAATAAGAACTTACTTATAACAAACTTGAGTTAGTCTAAGAGATATACCTTGAAGAGAATCTGGCATATTTGAAAGACTCAGTAACTACTATGTGACAATATAGACCAACTATTCACAACTATCAAGAGTGACTAGTTGCATAGTATCTTTGGCCTCCTCAAGTATGATTTATATCTACCAAGTACTGATACTGTTCATAAAGATATTCTGGAGGCCTATAGAAAAGAGTATGATAATCTTCACCAGACACTTTAGGTAAAATAAATAAATAAAGACAATACTATAATATTGTAAGCTTAATTATATATATATATAAAGAGCTTACTAATTTAATCTTACATTCAATAAATATAATTTAGCAGGTAGAATTTTATTTATAATTGATATATAGATATCTCTCAATATAATTTCATTTCTAAGTATTACTAATTATTAGATTAATCTCAATTGGCAACTTAAATCTCTTACTCTCAACTTCATCAAACTTACTAGTCCTCATTTAGAAGAAAACATTACAGATACTTTTATTAGTTATATCTAGGAGCTTGAGATCACAACTAAGATAAAAAAGAGAGAGCTTGCCATCTGGTCAGTATGTTGAGGAAAGTTTTAAAACAAAATAGATTTTAATGGTTATTTATTTTCACATAAATTTACTAATGGAAAATTTCAAGTACAGATTTTGGCTATTATGATAGATAATACCACAAATAACTCAATATTTTTTTAAAATTTAGTAGCCAATCTTCAATAGAAAAATATAGCCTTTAGTATAGAAACCTGCTATATATTATCAGGTCCATATACTGAACCTTGCTGTTCAGAATTATCTTATATATATAGACAAAACATCTGAAAGTAAGAGAACTTTGAGTATTGTTTTCAAGTTATATAAACTGGTTGTATTGGTCTGATCATCTTCATAACAATGGAACAAATTTACTATATAGTATAGAGTAATCAGTTTAGTCCCAAAAGAGCTGATATTAGATATCTATATATATTAGAACTCAATATTTGCAATAATCTAGTATATGCTGAAGTTTGCTATAGTACATATACATATACTCTTTTTTTGATTGGCTAAAGCAAATTGTTTTGAAAGACTGAGAATTGTTAATTAATTAATTTCAAACCAGATTCTATAGCTACTACTGACAAGAAAATATAGAGTAAGGTTATAGATAAAAGTGAGTGAGATATACTAAGGAATATTATTAGAGTTTTAGAAGTAAGTAATAATTACTTTGACTCTTCATTCATTTTATCTATCTTTATAGTAATATAATAATGCACTATTCTTAACTATCAGTATTTTGATAATTGTATAGAGAATATTGTTAAACAAATTACCTCAATAATAAGCTTTGCAATACTGATATACAATCTTTGATTAACTGACTAAAGAATAAGCTTAAGAAAAAGCTAGAGAGTAGTAGTGATTTCTAGTTTAGCTCAGATCAGAGATGCTGTAATAGTTGCTTTGAGTAAGCTTAGAAAATACTACTCCAAAACAGATGCCCCAATATACTCAATCAGTATAGATATATCAGTATAGCAGTTGCTCCTTTCGAAAAAAAAAAAAAAAAAAAAAAGAGAAATTCCCACAAAACTCACTCTCTTTCTTAAAACAGTATTAGATCTATACTTAAAGCTACAATATTATAAAGATCAGAGCTGAGAGTAGTACTATATTGAAGAAGTCAGGTAAGTTATAATCAAAACTTACTGAAAAAACTACACACTGCCATAAGGTTCTTGCCAAAGTCCAGATAAATATACTGAAGAGTCTTTTCTATTACATATTTACTTTAGCAGAAAGAAGAAGAGAGAGCTATTAGTAGAGAAATTGCCATCAATAGATGAACTCACTATTTACCTTACTAGTAACCATGTGGTCCTGCTAGAGGGTATAGAGATACTTAACTAGTAGAAGATAGATTGTCTTCTTATAGGTAGTTGATAAGGTTGGGTCAATTTTATCTATTATTCTAACTACTATTCTAACCACTCTTCTAACCATCATTTTGACTCCAGGGTATACAGTCACAGATGTATCAAACAGACTTCCCCAGCTTGTATAGTATGACTCAGAACTACTTGGCTATTCCTGCCACTAGTACTCTAGTCAAACAGATGTTCTCTGATAGAATGGATCTTATTTCTTCTAAGAGGTGTATGCTGAATACTGAGGCAATCTAGGCTTACATATACCTAAAGTCTTGGTGGGATATAGGTTACTAAAATTGGGTGAGTTCTATAGTTTTAAACAAAACAGAGTTGGAAATAAATTATTTTTGTAAATTATTTAAAGAAAAAAAAAAAAAAGAGAGTTCAGCTTAAAAGTATACTAGTATTTGTAACCCTTCACTATTCCAAGTGGGGTAAAGGTCAGCAGAATTGGTGGGGAGTTAGTGGAATTAGTGAAGGGTTGGCAGAGTTGGTGGGAGGTCAGTGAGATTAGTGGAGAGTCAGCAGAGTTGGTGGGAGATCAGCAGAGTCAGTAGAGAGAGTGTGCAAAATTTGCAGCCCTCCACCAGCAGCAAGAGACAACCCCAAGCTGTAAGTTGGTATAGAAAGTCTAGATTAGAGAGAGTATATAGAATTTGCAGCCTACTGACCCACTGTAAGAAGCAACTTCAAGTAGTTAAACTCTAGCACAGATCAGACTCTAGTACAGATTCAGGCCCTATAGGCACTCTGGCCCTGTATTATAGTACTGCACCAGTAGTACCACAAAGTAGAGCCAAGAGACTAATAGAGTCTAGCAAAAAGCTAAAAGCTAAAAACTAATATTATAAATAAAAAAGAGGTACCCAGCTATCTAACTCTTACAAAAGACTATCTAATCTATACAAAAGGCTATCTAATCTATACAAAAGACTACCTATTTATAAAAAAGGCTATCTATTTACAAAACTGCTCTACCCACTGATCTCAGGCCTTAATGAGCTTATTATTTATTATGAGTATGATAACTATAATATCTGAGCTCTCCTTAAAAGTGACAGTGCTGTAGAGATCATATAGTTGGAATAGAATAATTATATTGTCTACAAACAGAACTCCAAAACCATAGGTAAGATTATACTAGATACTACTACTATTCTCTCAAGTTGGATTCTTCCTTTCCAGAATGTAAAATATTACTAGAGTGATATTGTTATCTATATATAGATAGAGAAATACATATTATGCCCAATATACCCCAATGTGATGCAAGTATATAGTTGAGTGAACTCTTGATCCAGAACCTCATATTTTCAAATAGTGTCAAAGGATATCTACTTATCATCTAACTCTAAGAACTCTGGCTTGAAAATCTACTAAAATAGACAGTATTTGGTTAAATCTTTCCTTTTTACATATAGAGACAGAAACCCTCAGATTATATCAAAAAAAAAAAGTCAAGCTTCTCATCTCATATAGTATATTAAATTATATTAAGAATATATATATAGTAGTACTAAGAATACTTTTTTTTTTTTTTTTTTTTTTTTTTTTTTTTTTTTTTTTTTTTTTTTTTTTTTT
>RBNI01006005.1:0-11850 GCA_003990745.1 Jimgerdemannia flammicorona
AACGCATGATCAGATTTCAATGTTCTTGGTATCATTAGATAGGCCTTATTAAGGGCTTTCAAATGACACCAAGATCATCAAATTTGGATGATTATTCATCAAGTTATTGATGTAAACATTTAATTGTCCAATTTGGAAATCAAAACAATGGTTGATTCGAATCCCATCCGAGTTGATCTGGATGGGATTCAATCCGAATCAATCCGAATCCAATCTGGATTAAATTGACTCGTTAGGAGCACTAACCCTATCCACTATCACCACAACTTTACCACCACTCTTCTCTGCAATCCTCCTTACTAGTCCCTTGCATCCCCCCCCCTTGGGGCCCCAATCAATCCACTATGTCTTGAAGAGCTCAAGCATCAGCTCCTCTCATCTCACTACCCTCAGTCTCACTGGCCTCTGGGGGCCCTCCTCAAAGGTGCTCTGCCAGTGCTCCACGAGCCCCACCCATATTGCGATAGCCTAACCAACTATCAGCCACTTATTCCCCACCCCCTCCACCAGCCTCGACTGCAGTGCTACCCACTGCCCACCCACCTCAGGGTCAGGCGCCGATACTTCCAACCTCTCTCCAACCACCTTCCAAAAATTCTCCATACTCTTGCACTCCCCCAGCCAATGTTCAGAAGTCTGCACCACCCCTCCCTCCTGCCCTACATTATAACACTCCTCACAATCAAAAACCCCACCATCTACCAGATGACCTGCCCTAAAGTTCAGTATCACATTTCAACACAACAGCCTCCACCATACTACCTATAGTTTTGGTGGGAGCTACCTCAACACAATCTTGCTCTAAGACCAGATGTCTGCCCAGTCCCATCTCTCCCCGATCCCAGCCCCTTGCCAGGTCTCTAGCCAAAGGTCCTGTCCCAGACCCCTAAGGCACTCCATACCCTCCTCTAAGCGGAAATCCTCAACCAGATTTCCTCCCAACAAGAGCCTATCCCACCTCCACATCTCTGGACCTCAGTTCTCATCTCCTTCAGTATCTTGCCAATGGATCCCAATGTGATGGGCCCCATCTACCACTCCCCACCAGAATCCTTTATATCTCATCCTCTGGCTACCATCCAAGGCCACCAAGGACAGTAGATCTCCTGAGCCACCCCATGGCAACACCCTCACCTCCCACAAACACTGCATAAGGGGCACCCATTCTCTTCCTCTCAACTCACTAGCCCTCTTCATCCACCAAGTCCTCAAGCAGAGTAGCCTCTTGGGAAAGTCCACCAGGCCAAATCATCTACGATCTACAGATAGTGCCAGTACCTCCCAACTAATCTGACTCCGGTGTCCAGCCCAGAGCCAAGAATGGGCCATCTTGAGAAGCTTCTTAACCACCCACTTAGAGAAGTCTAAATGGTAGCCCAGATACCAAAGCTTTGGCATCTAATATACATTCAGAACAGTTACCCTTCCTGCTAGTGACACCTGTCTACCACTCCAACTTGTCAGTGCTTTCCCCCATTCTACCAGCTTGCACTCCCACCACTCCTTGGGAAGTAAAGAGCCATATACTGAGAAATAGATACCTAAGTACCATACCACCTCACCAGCTGGGACAATTGTTCCAATGATGTCCTTATCTATGACTCCTTCTCCAAGGACTATTGTCTCACACTTGTGCCAGTTGAGTTTCGCCCCAGAGCATCTCTCATACCACTCAACTGTCTCCTTGAGCATAGCTACATCCGCCACCAAGCCCAACCCAACCACTATATCATCAGCAAAGGCCCCCACCTTCCAGTTGACCCCCAAGATATTCAGTCCACCAACTCTCCACTGGATCTGATCCAATAATGGCTCCAGGACAAAGGCATAAAGGATAGGTGATAGTGGATCCCCCTGAGGTACTTCCCTCCCCAAGGGAAAAGAAGCCCCCCTGTGTCCATTCGCCAGAATCACAGCCCTACTCCCTTCCAGTAATCCAATAAGTGACCAACACACAACCACTGGTACTCCAATGTGCTCCAGTACCTTCTCTAACCAAACTCTCCAGACCCTATCATAGGCCTTCTCTTAATCCAGGAAGACCAAGTGGCCATTCACTCCTGCAGCCCTAGTACCTTCAATGACCCTGTGAACTCATGCCATGCCATCTTGGATCAGTTGGCCCCCCACAAAGCCTCACTGCTCCTTCCCTAGCACCTGTTGGGCCACCTCCTGTAGCCTTACCACCAGGATTTTGGTGATCAGCTTGCGGTCCATATCCAGTAGCATAATTGGCCTCCAGTTCTTCCAGTTCTCCCTGCGCCCTTTGTCCTTATACAGCAGAGATACCAGCCCCAACTGCTGCCCTCCAATCCACTCCCTAGTACAGATGACCTCATCACACATCAGCGACATCTCCTCCAGAACCTCCTCTACAGATGCCATATGTTTCCAAAAGTCCCAAGGCAAACCATCCTCCCCAGGTGCCATCCCCAGGGTTGTGGATACCAGAACTCGAAGGATCTCCTCTCCCAAAACTGGTTGGTCAAGATCCCCCAACCCTACTGCAGGATCTGGGTGCCATTCTTCCAGCTGCCACTCAATGTCCTGCGCTACCTCCCCTCCCTCCTCTTCACTCCAGAGGTTGCTCCAGCAGGTGCTCAGCTGGCCAAGGATCCCCTGCACACCTAATACCATCTCTCCCTCATCGTTAAGGATTCCTTCCCACCAGTGTCTTGCTCCTCTAGTATGAAGGAGACAGGACAAAAACTTTGTAGGCCTTTCTCCTTCTTCCAGACCCTGCCACTGTAGCCTTGCCACCATAGCCTGGGCTTGCACTGCTTCCTCCTTCCTCAACAAATTCTGCAGCTCCACTACTTTCAGCTTTGCCCGCTTAGCCTTCCAGTCCAAAACCTCCTCCTCCTCCAATAGTCCAGCCCAATTCAAAAGTAGTCTTTCTAGTCTCCTAGATGCCCATTGAACTTGTCTTCTCTACTGAGCACCTTGCTCCCTCCCCACTTCTCCCCAGTACCTCTGAGCTTCAGATTTTAGTCTATGCCACCTATCACCAATTCTGTAAGAGGCTTGCTTTTTAGGGTAACCATTACATAGTTCTGGAAGGGTTTTCTGGAAGTTCTAGATATTCTGGAAGACCATTTTCTTATGGTCAAGATCAATTTCATATGGAGTACGTCCTCTACACTTATTGATTTCAAGATTGGGTTGATGTCTCAACCAAAGTCCCTTTTCGGACTAGTTCTGGATGTTCAGGTTTTTCCGTATTTCAGGAAGGTCAAGAAACTAAGACCAGCTTAGTTGAATTGGCATATTGCTGCAGACAATACCCAATTAGGAAATTTCATGATAGAGTTAGGAGTGGGACCTAACAGGGAGCGGATTTACTTAAGAGTGGTTTGTGGGGTATTAAATAGATTTATTCTCTATTCATGATATTGCTATACTAGGAGTAGTTGTGTGGGGGATATTGGGGAAGTGCTCAGGAGTTGTGTTCGGATTGTTCAGATATTCAAGTCTGAGATTCTGAGGTCTGGGAGAGGGGGTATTTATACTAGTGAGGGGCTATCTGGACTATGCTAAATATGGGTGTAGCACTAAGTACTTTGCTGAGTCAGAATGCAGTCACGTAGTACAAGTGTGATCTGACATGTCAAGAGATCGTCTGACTGCTGAGTCAGTTCACAGTCATGTCATACAGGGCTAATCTAACTATATTATGACTGCTAAGCTATTTATGGTTTAGGCACTGTCTGGATAGTCTTCGATGACATCACCATCAATTGCATCATCTCTGATGAAGTAGTCATCTAGGAAAAGTGGTTCGCGGATTACTTCTCCTTGTTCACTGAGGTAGTAATACATTGGAACTTCATCTTCATCCCACAGGATAGCATCATCTGTCTTATATGCTAGATAAGGTGTTGGGGGGCGAAGGAGTGGTGTATCGTTTTCACTTTCATCGGATTTGCTGTCTGCATACCTTCTATAGGTTACAGCACTATGAGTCGCGGGGTTGTAGTATGCTGGCAGCTGTGGTTCATGTTACTCGTACTCGGGTGGTGGAGTTATTGGTTCATTCTCGAGGGTTGTCTGGAGGTACAGATTGTGTTCTCCAGTTTCTTCGTTGTAGTTGAAGTAATCGGGGGTGAATGCAGGTTGGTATTCATGTCAGTAGTCATTGTCCCAATAAGTCTCATATGTGGTTATGAACTGTTGTAAGTTCATCGGCAAGGTTGGCAGTGTGATCAGCATTGGTAGAGATCCTTGGCTTGAGGTCATGTCAGCATCAGAAGGATCATTGTCTTCTGCTTTGTCTTTGTCGAAGTTGATTATATCGTAGATGTCCTTCATGGCGTATTCAACTTGGGGCATTTGCAGGATGTGATCATCAGGGTGCGGAAAGATTCTGTCTGTGGTTTCAACGTACTCAAGATACTTGTGGTTGAGTTCTTATATCATGTCATCGATTTGGCCATAGGACAGGGTAACAACCATTTCGCTAGTAGTAACTTGGAGGCGGGGAATAAAGGTGCTGTACTCATAGAAGAGTTCTCGGTGTTTGTGGGTGATGAGCTTCTGGTGTTGAGACATCTGGGTAATGTCTGTATCATGGTGGTGTTCAACCATGTCTTCTAGGAGGCGGCCAATCTGGTAGTAGCTTGAGATTTGTCTGATCTGGTGGGCTTTGTTAAGCATATTCAGGGCATTCCATCAGGCTTCCATGAAGTAGAGAGGTGCTTGGCTGTAGATATTCATGAGGGGTAGAGGGGGTGTGGCTCGGTTGACAATGGCATTCCAAATGTCAGCGTGGATGCGGTTGTAGATCTCGGTAGTCATATTTGTGTGTTTGGAAGTTGTGGTTGTTGTTTGTTTTGGTTCTCTATTTCGACGCGTCTTGGGGCTGGGTATATATGCATTTGTTCTGGATTGGTAAGATTCCGTTTGTATGAATCTTGTGTTCCATGACTTGGTATTGACTCAGCTTTGTGCACTGTGACTTCTGTTTGACTCAGCTTTGTGATCACACAGGTGATTTCCAGATTTGTTCAGAGGTCGCGTATGATTTCAGTGGCTTGTTAAGAGGGTGACGTGTGATTTCTGTGGCTTGGAGGTTGTGCGCTTACAACTCTCCCCTTCTTAGCTTTCAACATCCTCATCGAGGCCTTCTAATTTTGTTCTAGTGTCGTTACACCATTTGGGAGGTCAAAAGTCCAGTAAAGTCCATTTTTTCAGAAAGTGGCATGCTCGTAGTACAATTGCCTAACACGTTGGATTCATACATTAAAGGGTCGTGTGTTCAATGCCATGTGCTGGAAGTGATTCTGACGTCATTCACTACTGGAGAATTTCCTCTAAGGAATCTTCTTAAATGTCTATGCCTCGTTTCTCACCAGTGGTACGGGGAGAATAGGCTGGCTTTCAGTTTTGCTATTTTTCTAGAGGGTCGGTATTCTTTTATTCTTGCTGAGTTCTTGATTAGGTTCATGATAATTATATTGTTCGGGAGAGTAATATATGTTGTGTACTGATAGGTGCAGGACTATTCAGGTTTCAGTTGTTTAAGGAATCATATTCCTGAACTAAGTCAGTAGTATTCTGGAGATTGGTCTTGGGTTCCCATGTTGCATCATGGATTGGATAACCTTTCCATTTAATGAGGTACTCAGGGTGGTTCTTGTGGCCATGTTTGTTGAGGATTTGCTCAACTTCGTATTCTTCCTGATCATTAATAATGACAGGTGCAGGTGGTTCTGTAGTTCGATTCGGGAATAATTCGTCATCATTGTCATTGTATCGCTTGAGACGTTGGACATTGAAGACTGGGTGAATCTTAATAGTGTCTGGTAGCGCCAATTTGTAGAAGGTTGGAGAGACTTGTAAAATGACTTCGAATGGTCTAATGAACTTGCTGTTCAGCTTTGTAGATGATCTGTGCTTGAGGTTGTCAACTCGGTATCCTCAGATGTCTAATAGAACTTTTTCTCCAATATCGAAGGTTTCTTCTTGGCGATGTTGGTTAACATACTGTGACTATTGTTCTTGAGCTCGCGATAAGTTCTCAATTGTGATCTGGCTTAGATTACGCATTCGGAGTAAGAATTCTTCAACAGCTTCAACTGTAGAGGGTTCTTCAGTGGTTCGGATGAGTGTCAGAGGAGTGTTTGGGTTTTGTCCAGTGTTGGTGAAGAATGGGGTCATTCCAAGAGAGGCTTGCTTGCTGTTGTTATAGGCAAACTTGATTGCAGTGAGGTGTTTATGCCAATCATCTTGTCTGTAGGAAACATAGTTTCTTAGCATTTATTCCAGAGTTCGATTCATTCTTTCAGTTTGGCCATCAGTTTCAGGATGAAAGGCTGTGGATAGTACAAGTTTCGTTCCAAGGTATGCATGGAGGGCTTTCTAAAAATAACTGGTGAATTTCAGATCTCGGTCACTAACAATGATCTTAGGAAGACCATGATAGCAGAAGATATTGTCAAATAAGAGTGTAGCTATGTCTGGTGCTGTTGCAGTGGTGGTGGTTGGCACAAAGTGAGCTTGTTTGCTCAGGTAGTCCACAAAGACAACAATTGCATCTTTTCCATTCTTAGTTCAGGGTAGTTGTACAATGAGGTCTATAGAGACTTGTTCCTAATTAGCGGATAGTACTGGGATAGGGTGGAGTAGACCAGGTTTTGCTAGTGTTGAGGACTTATTGCATTGGCAGGCATCACAGGAAGTGATGTAGGTCTTGAGTTGATCTGCCATTCGGGGCCAATAGAAGTTCTGGGAGATAACTTCATAGCATTTGTCAAATCCTAAATATCCAGCTGTAGGTGCATCATGGCATTCGAATAGGATAGTCCTTCAGAGGTCTCAGTTGTTTGGAACATACAATCTGTTCTTATAATAGATAGCATTGTCCTTGAGTTGATATTGATTGTACTGGGTATGCTTGTCAGTATCATCACTGTTCAGGATTTCTCAGAGTGCTTGAGCTTCCTTATCATCAGTACATGCTGCGATAATTTGTTCCATGATGGAGTTTGTAACTAGGGTGAGAGTTTGGATAACTTCTTTGACGGATGGTCTGGAGATTGCATCGGCAACAATGTTTTCCTTGCCAGGGCGATACTGGATTTCATAGTCAAAGTTAGTGAGGACTTTCATCCATCTGGCTTGCTTTCGAGAAAGGGTAGCCTGGGTCTTGATGTTGACTAATGACTTGTGGTCAGTCAATACAGTGAAGTGTGCTCCTTCTAGGTATGATCACCATTTGATCAGAGTGTCTACGATGGCTAACATTTCCTTCTCATAAGTTGCGTAGTTGATTTCAGCATCATTGAACTTGTGGGAGTGATAGGCCACAGGGTGTCCTTCTTGCATGAGTACTGCTCCAAGAGCTAGATCAGAGGCATCAGTAGTAACTTCATATGGTAGGGCAGGATTTGCCACTTGAAGTACTGGAGTAATTATCAGGGCATCTTTCAATGCTTGAAAGGCTATGTCTTGTTCGGATCCCCAATTTGCAAGATTGTTGAAGTCTTTCTCTTGTTTCATGGTCCAGGGCTGTTCTTCTTTCTTGTTATGCTTGGTCATTTGAGTAAGGGCAGTGGCGATTTTGGCAAAGTTGGCAACAAATCACCTATAATAGTTTGCTAATCCCAGGAATGACTGGAGGTCTTTCAGCTTCTTGGGTCTGGGCCAATTCTTGATTGTGGAGATTTTGCTGGGGTCCACTTTGATTCCATTTGGTGTGACAATGTGTCCAAGGAACTGAATTTCTTTCAGAAGAAATTCGCACTTGCTGAGTTTTGCGAAGAGTCTGTTTTCTCAGAGTTTCAGTAGTACTAGTTCAAGGTGTTGAGATGTTCCTCCAGGGTTTTGCTGAAGACTAGGATGTCATCAATATAGACAACAATGAATTTGTCCAGGTATGGGTGCAGAATGGTATTCATCAGTATCTGGAAGGTTGCAGGAGCATTGGTTAAGCCAAAGGGTATAACTAGGAATTCGAAATGTCCATAGCGGGTTCGGAAGGCAGTCTTGTAGATGTCTTCTTCTTTCATAGCAATTTGCTAGTAACCATTTCGCAGGTCAAAAGAGCTCATGAATTGTGGGTTGGTAAGTCTATTGAATATTTCATCGATTCTGGGTAGTGGGCAACAGTTCTTGATAGTCTGTTCATTGAGGTCGCAGTAATCTATACACATTCGCAGGTCTCCTCCTTTCTTTACAACAAAGAGGACTGGTGTACCATAAGGTGATACACTGGGTCTGATGAATCCTTGTTCTAGGAGTTCATCAATTTCTTTCTTGAGTGCATCAATTTCTCTCGGAGACATGTGGTAGATTGACTTGAAGACTGGCTTGGCATCTGGAATAGTCTTGATGGCATGGTCCACTGCTCGTTTGAGAGGTAGGCCTTTAGGGAGTTTCTTCGGGAATATATCTTGGAATTTCTGGAGTAGTGGTCTGACATGGCTGTCAACTTTGGAAAAGTCTTCTTCGGAGTTCTCAGGTTCTCCTTTGGATGGTCGGATGGAGATAGCAAAGAGAGGGCATTTCTTGGCCAATTTCTTAAGTTGTAACTTATTGATGTGGGTGATCTTTGGTCCAAGGTCACTAGAGTTGAGTGTGTCCTTTTCACCTTGCAGTTTGAAGTTATGGCGTCCTTTCTTGATGGTCAGAGAATGGTTTACCCAATCAATCATGAGGTTCTCTTGTTTTAACCATGGAGTTCCAAGGATGATTTCGTTGTCAGGGAGTGGTACAATTTGGAGGGTAACATGTACTCGATAGTCACCAATTCGGAAGGGTAGATTGCAGACTTCCTTGCTGATGACATGTGAGGTTCCATCAGCTGTGGCAACTGCTTGAGTTTGTTGTACTGGAGAGGTGAAGACCTTGAGTCTGTTGGCTGTTTCTTCATTGATGAAGTTGCCTGAGGCACTGCTGTCTATCATGATCTTGACAGGTGCTCTATTGACAAAAGCTTTAAGTATAAGCAGTTTATCTAATCCAATAGTGGTGATTTCAGTTGTAGGAGCTTTCCTTCTGTTGGTTCTTCTTTGAGCCAGTTCATTGACACAAGAGAAGCAATCATCAATCATTCGAGAAGAGTACATTCCAATACCATGGGGGCATCGGCCACTTGGTACATATCCATCTTCAATTTTCTTGTAGAATTGTTCTTCTTTGTTTATGGTAGATTGGACTGGGGCCTTGTTTGATGAACCGAATCCTTTGGATTCTCGGATGGTAGGCAGTAGTTCAGGGACTTCCTTGACTGTCAGGTTTGACTCAATTTTTTCGAATAGGATCTGGGCAATACAGAATCCAATGGGAATCTTGAAGGGTGTCCAACTGTGGTTTCAGATGAGGACAATAATTTCGCCTGTGTAATCTTCGTCAATGACTCCTCCTTCTACTGAGAGTCCTTTCAATACTAGGCTGCTGTGACAGCATATTCTTCCAACATGTCCTTCAGAGATTTGGATACTGATTCCTGTATAGACTTGTTTGACTTCTCGGTTAGAGACTATAGCTTCTTCGGCTGCATACAGGTCATATCCAGCTGCTTTTTGACTTCCTTTGGTTGGGGCTTTGGCAGTTTGTCTTAACTTGACAAAGTCTAGGGTTCTGGTGGTCAGGTTGTTGAGGTGGTGCAGAGTGGTAATAGTTGCTCATGTTGTTGTTCGGGGTTTTCGGTTAGGGCAGGCACTGGCCATGTGTCCTTTCTTTCAGCAATAGAAGCATGCTCCACTTCTTCTAAGTTCATTCCTTTCACCTTCAGTGAGTTTCTTGAAGGTGCTCGGCTAGGTGGGTTCATGATTTCTGGGTGTCCATGAAGTAGATGTTGAGGGAGCTCGGGATGCTTTGTGCTTGGGTTCTTCTTTCTTGGTCCAAGTCTTTTCCTTGTTGTTGAATTGTCTTTGGGGCAGAATTGGTCCAGCTGTTAGGATCTGCTTGACCATAGTCTTGATTCTTGCCAGGCACCATTGTTGATGGTCACACCCAACTGGGTGTCTTTGTTCTTGGATTTTTCTAGTAAGCCATTCAGGCAGGGCATCGAATAAATGATCTGCTCTTGTACCATTTCGTGCTTTATCATTGGCAATATATCCTAGGCCAACAGTGTTCAGGAGTGACTCAAGTTTTGTACAGAAGGTTTCAAATTCCTCCTTGCCATGTACATCGAATTTGAGATTGCAGAGTTTTACTCGAGATTCAGCAATCATGGTTTCACTGCGATATTGAGCAATCATGAGTTGTTTAAGTCCAGGGGCTGTAGGATGGGCTCTATATCCTGGGGCATTATTTGCTGCATTCTGAGCAACTACTATAGGTCAGGTGTCCCATGTGAGGGGTTTTTCAGGAAGGGTTTGCCACCATTCTTTGGCAGGTCCTCGGAAGAATGTAACAACTTGGTGGACATAGGCTGTAGTGGTAGCAAAGAGTTGTTCCAGAGTGTGGTCTTGATTGTTTGTCAGAACACGATCAGCGACTCATTCGTTGGTCCATTGATTGGCTTCAAAGTTGGTGTCAACTACACTAATGAAGCTTTGGACTTCTTGTGCAGTACCATTGAAGGTAGGTAGGCTCAGATTTTTTGTAGGTCGGGTCTGTTCGGCTAAGGCAGTAATGGTTGCTGCCATTATGGCTACCTGAGCTGTGAGGTCTAGAATCTGTTGGTTTGCCATATTATTTACTGGAGGCAGTTGGACTACTGGTAGTGGTATTACTGGTACTACTTGAGGTACTGGTGCAGAGTGTAATGGGGTTCTTTGGGTCTGTGTAAGTTACTGGAGTAGTAGTTGTGGGTCTGGAGTAAGGGCTTGATAGATAGCTATCTGTTGCTGTATAGGTGTGTTCTGTCCTGATGGAGGTGCGTCTCCTTCGGCGTTGTATCCGGGATCGAATTCGCTGAGATACTCCTCCTCCTCTTCGGTTTGATCCCCGTGTACTTGGGTTTGCTTGGCATCAAAGTAGACAGAATCAGTTGTATATCTGATTTCAGATGGACTTAATTTGAAGTCAAGTTCCGGTTTGATATTGGTTTCAGATTCAGATAGGGTTGTAGCAGGGCCTGCTTCAGGTTCAGGATTGGGTAGTTGATGAAGGGTTTCTCTTGCTTCTTCTTTAAGAATATGGCGGGCCTTGCTGTTCTGGAATCGGTAGTATAATGCAGTCTTGGTCCTGGTATGGTGAAAGTCGGTAGAGTTGAGCCACTTGGCTACAGAGGCTTGGGCTTCGTGAGGAACTAAGGCTAGAAAGACTGCTGCTGGTTGTCCTAGGTCGCTCGGATTTGTGGAGCTGACAAAACTCTTATTGAGAAGAGTAAAGAAGGCTTCTATAAGACCTTCTTTGTCTTCACTTGCTGGGTGTAGGGCAAGGAGTTCAGAGAATAGGATTTCACCTATTTGCTGGTTTAATCGGAGTACTTCTTTCTTTGAATGAAGTTTGTCCCACTTGTTGCAGGTGTGGAGATCAAATTGTCCTTGTTCGTCAGATTCAATTCTCTCCAGATTGTCAGATGGTTCAGAATAAATCCCAGTTCAGAGGTTGGGCTCTATACCAACTTGTAGGAATTCACAGAAGGGTTTGTAGCAGGGTGAGGAAGCATCTTGAAGTGGAATTGGATTGTAACCGCTGCTACCAAGTTGTAAGAGGGTTGCTTTTTAGGGTAACCGTTATGTAGTTCTGGAAGGGTTTTCTGGAAGTTCTGGATATTCTGAAAGACTGTTTTCTTAGGGTCAAGATCAATTTCATATAGAGTATGTCCTCTACGCTTATTGATTTCAAGATCGGGTTGACATCTCAACCAAAGTCCTTTTTCGGACTAGTTCTGAATGTTCAGGATTTTCCGTATTTCAGGAAGTTCAAGAAACTAAGACCAGCTTTTTTTTTTTT
>RBNI01006006.1:0-11850 GCA_003990745.1 Jimgerdemannia flammicorona
AAAAAAAAACCTCATTATTTTCTTATGATGATCAGTAAAAAGAAACCTTGAGTATGATACATATTATTAGCAAATTTGAATGCATTTTACATGGTTAATTTGGCAAAACAACAGTCGACATTTTCGAATAACATTGTCTGCTTTCAAAATTCAAGCTCAGTTAAATATTTTTTTGATTGCATGGTACTCACTTGTCATTTTCAAAGCAGACGAATGTATCACAACCGATCTCTCCCCTACTTCTCTAATTTATATGTAATGGAATTTGTCAGGACATGCTCCAACTCCACTCTCCCCTCTTTTTGGTTATTTTTTTTTATTGCTACAAATCTAAGCTCAATTATATAGTGCAAATTTGTTAAAATATTTTAAGGAACTAAGGGACCTCCATGCAGAGATTGGGCACAACTACATATCTCATATCCGGGCAAAGGATCCTTGGTGCTATTATAGACAATCATCAGATTATGCTTGTTATGGACTGTGTGTCCAAGGATCTGCACTCCATCCTGCATCAAGTTAGTGCTGGCAACTCTTGGCTCTACATAAGTTGGAAATACTTTCCGACAAGCCTGAAAACTAGGGAGCATTTTCCAGTGGCATATGGGCTCTTGGAATATACTTTTCGAGTTGGCTACTGGGTCCAGGCCTTGGAAGAAGCCTCGCGACAATGACCCAAATTGCAAGGAATACCTGCATTGTCGAAGAAATTTAAGGCTGTGGACAATATCTTTCAATCCATCCGAGTCGAGAAGGACTATCATTCGGCATGAGATGCGATCCCAGGTGCAAAAATCGACAATTTTCCCAGATCTCCAATGGACAAGGTAATTGTAAATTAGGGGATTGACTTATATATTTTGGTTCAGGTGGTTTTAAAATTAGGGGATTGTCTCATATCGATGCTTCTAAGTAACCTGAATCCCATATAGTTTGTAATGTATAACTATTTCATATTAAATATCAGGGAGAATTTATCTGACTAACTGTTATTTTTCTCTATATAAAGACTCTGAACTATATCAAGTTGTGGCCAACTACTCTTGTCCCTACTAAAGGAAGTTTCAAAGCTATAGAATATAACCTATATTAAACTAAAAAAGCTATAGTATCTAATTGAGAAGTCAAATATATACATTTATATTCAAATTAGTATCTATGTCTCAGTAGAATATATTGAAAAATCTACTATTAAAACAGTCTTATTCTTAAAGCACTCTTTATTTAAAGAAGAGTTATAAATAAATATTAAATAGGTAAATTATTATTTTAGTCAAAAACTATCACTAGATATATATTAAGATTTTAGTTAGATTTTATATTGTATAGATTATATATGAGAAAATTATACCTACTCTGAATTTTAAAGAAGTCTCTGAACCCCTACCTACTATTCAAAAATTAAAAGAATTTGAATTCTCAGATTTTGATATAATACTCAAGACTTAAGAAGATAGAAGTAATAATTATATATATAAGAAAATCAAAACTGAAATTATATTTAGTAACTAATTCTCTTATAATATTAAAATATACTCTTCTCAAATCATTAATGGCTATATATTATATGTATACTAAAAAACTAGTCTAATAATAAATAGAATAAATACTGGAAGCTCTAACTGAGATTATTACTATTAAATTAGATAAACTTCTAATCCTTAGAGCCTTTATTAATTAAGAATTAGTATAATAAATTTTTAGTTAAAGTATATATAAAGATTTTTTTTTTTACAATATTTCAGTATCTTCTAAATGCTTAAAAATCCTCTTTTAATACTCAGACTTCATTAGAATATTTTTGTCTTTTCCCAATACTAAGTATCTTATTTTAGCTAGTTATAGAATTTTTAGAACATTGTAGAATTCTTTTAGTTATCTTTATTAAGAATGATTTTCTTGACTTTTTCTCTTTATTTTTAAGATTTGTCTTTTAGATCTTATATAAATATTCTCTACTTCTACTCAAATAAAGATAAGCTTATTTTCTTTTAAGATTACCTGAGTCTATGAGAGCTCTAATACTATATATCTACTGTGGTAAATACTAATTTTCTAGTTTTTTTAATTTTCTAACCTAGATAGTCTATTACTTTTTTGCTAAGGAGACATTCTTCTACTTATAAATTAATAATAGTATCAAAGACTATATCTTTAATTTGATATATATATATATAGTATAGGCAGAAAACTTACAGTTATCTTTTTCACTTTCTTTGCCAGAGTCTTCTTATATATTATTAGTCTTTACTATTTTCAGCTTTAGTTCTTAACTCTTTTAATAAGTCTAAGTATAATAATTCTAGTTTCTTTAAGTTCTAGTTGGCCTAGAGTAGCTTGAAGAGATACTTAAAGATTTAAGTATTCTTGAAGAATTTCTAGAAAAAATATTCTGAGCTTTATTTAGGCAGAGAATAAGGATATTTATACAGGATCTGAAATAAAGATCTGGAAGGATCTTTGAAACAAAGAGAAATGCCAAGAAATAGGTTCTCAGCAAAGTTAACTATTATGGTTCTATAATGTTCCAAAAGGTTCTATAAATAGCTAAGACAAGATACTTAATGCCAAAAAAAGACAAAAGTATTTTAGTGATGTCTAGATACTAAGAGAAGGTTTCTAAGCAAGTGAAAGATGGTGGAACATAGTAGAATATTGAAGAAATGACAAGAAAAGACTAACTAAAATATGTGAAAATATATTAAAACTAAATATAACTATAAAATTATTATATCTCTCCCTCCTTAAGAACTAATATCCTTGTTAAGTTCTTAGGTAATACAAGACTAGATATACTTAACCTAAATTTCTCAAACTTATATTGGTACATTGGAAAGGATTGGCCATCTTTGTATAGGACAGAGGGTCTATTATCAGACAAATCAACTAAGAGGGGTTTGAACTCAGCTAGTAGCTTCATTTTGATAGACTTCTTGTTCATTAAATATTCTACTGATTCTGGAGTTCCTAAGTAAACTTCTGATGCATAAGGTACTGATCATTGCTGTAGATCATTGATAATCTAAGGAAGTCACTACAGGAATTGGATAATATATTTTATCTCAAAGTCTTGAACTAGATCTTGAGAGTTCTTAAGGTTGACCAGCAGTTCCCAGATAGTATTGTATTCAGGGTAGCTCATCTACTTAACTAGGTATTCAGGATGGCAGAAGCAGATTCATTTATTTGAAATTTTCTCAGCTTCATACTTGATATGGTCTTTAATAATCACAGGGGCAGATGGCTTAGGAATTCGATCAGGGTAGGGCAGTGACTGATTTCAGATCTTGAGATGTGACATATGAAAGACTGGGTGTACTCTCATAGTTTCCAGTAGCTTGAGGCAGTAGGAGGATGCAGAGACTTATTCAGTGATCTCGAAAGGTCCAATATAGTTGAGTTAGAACTTGTTCAAAGAGCAGTTGTTATACACTCAAGATTATAAGAATCTCTTCAAGTTCATCTTCTATTACTATGACCTACTATGAGTAATTGTCAGTGATCATGATTCTAAGTTCACCAGTTACTTCTGGCAAATTCTCTCTAAGACTCTGGGAACCCAATTGGCTATATCTACTGCCTTCCACTTACAAACTGATGGACAAACTGAGTACATGAACAGAACTCTAGAACAAATGCTTAGAAACTATATTTCTTATGAGCAAGATGATTGTGACCATTATCTGACTTATGTAGAGTTTGCATACAACAATGCTGTCTAATCATTTACTAGTCTTTCTCCTTTTCAGTTACTCTATACTCAAGATCTCAAGACCCATATAAGTCTATTCTCTTTTATGAAAAACAGTTAAATATAAGTCTCTATCACTAAGAACCTTACAGACAAAATGAACAAACTACTCAAGATTGCTACTGTTAATCTTCAGAAAGCTCAACAGCATCAAGCCAAGTATGCTGACAAGAAACACTATAATATCACTTATACTATTTGAGATCAAGTCCTACTGTCTACTAAGAACCTCAAGATACAATCTCTTATTTTTTTTTTATAGTCACGCAAACTTCACCATTTATTACTAGTCTATTGATAATTATATGCACCCCTTGTACTACCCAATCCCCACAGGGGGGTCCCCTCTCACACTCTCCTGGATAAGTACTACTCTCCCATCCACTACCCTCATTCTCCCCCTGCTCTTCTGGCAAATTTTCTCCACTAATTGACACCTCTGACCACTCTGCATACTCCAGCCTTGCCACCAGCCTATCATTATATCCTCCATCAACCCCTGCCACTGCAAAACCTGCGCCTCCAAACTCAAGCTTCTCCCATCTTCGAAAACAAAAAATCAGTGACCAGCCAACCCCACCCAAACTGCCAAAACCCACCCTAAGGTGAGCTATTCATTTCCCACCCCCCCTACCAATCTATCCCTCAAATCCTCCCACCAACCCTGCTCACTATCTCTCCTATCCATTACACCAAGTCTCTCACCAACTGCCAACCAAAAGTCACTCAACACCTCACATTCCCCCAGCCAATGTTCAGGTGTCTGCACAAAACCCCCCTCCTGCCCTACATTGTGGCACTCCTCACAGTCAAAACTCCCTCCTTCAACAAGGTGCTCTGGTTGGAATTTGAGCATAACATTCCTCCTTAGCATCTGCCACCATACCACCCAATACTTTGGCAGCATCCAATATCACACTCTATCACTCTATGCCCAAATGCCACTCTAGTCCCACTCCTCACCGATATCTGCTAGTTGCCAGGTGCTGGGCCAAAGATCCTGGCCTGGTCCCCTCTGGCACTCTACTCCATCACCAATATCAAAGTCAATAAGGAGAGCACCCCCCAACAATACTTGGTCCCATCTCCATATGGCTGGGTTCCATAGCTCCTCTCCTTTATTCCCCCACCAAAGAACTCCAATATGGTGAGCACCATCTACCACTCTCCACCAGAAGCCTTTGAATCATATCCTTCCAATGTTCTGAAATCCGACCAAGGACAGTAGATCTCCTGTAGAGTCTCTCAGTGATGATCTCATCTCCTAGACCTTCTATACCTTCTAGATAGTATCATCAGTGGTCTAGTATATGTATTATTGCCAGTAGTTTCTTTTTATGAGTGACTAGTTTTTTTTTGGCCAGGGCCAACTTGTGGGACTTGAAAACAATAGGACAGTGTCCTTTACCATTATCTTATGACAAGACTACTCTAATGGCAATTTGATATATCAATGGTGACTGTGAATTTTAGGCCTTGATCTACATTATGTAGAGCTAGAGTATGGGTCAGGCAATTTTTGAGTTCTTGAAAAGCTTGTTGACAGAAGTGGTCCCAGGTATAGAGTATATAGTGGTCTGAGTATGGGGCCTTCCTCATGAGATTAGTCAGTGACTCAGCAATATTAAAGAAGTTTCTGATAAAGCAGCAATAGTAGCCAGCTAGACTAAGAAAGAATTGGAGTTCTGTGAGATTTGATAGAATGAGGCATTTCAATTACTTCTATCTTATATATATCTACTTGGATTCCTTGTGCAGAGACAATGTGGTCAAGATATTTGACTTATTCCTTAAAGAATTTGTACTTCTTGAGCTTTGCATAAAGCTTGTGCTTTCACAGGATCTCCAGGACTATTCAAATATATTTGAGGTATTCTTCTTTATTTGTACTAAAGATCAGGATGTCATCAAGATATACCAATAGAAAAATAAATAGTTGGTTCTTAAATATCAGGGTCTGGAATGTGGCAGGTGTATTGGTGAGATCAAATGCTAAGACCAAGAATTCATAAAGTCCAAAGGGGGTCATGAATACAGTCTTGGGAATATCTTCTAGCTTAATTCGGATCTGGTAGTATCCTGACATGAGATCCAACTTAGTGAAGTACTTGGCATTCTTGAGGACATCAAGGATTTGATCAATCAAGGGTAGCAGATAGTAGTTCTTGACAGTAAGCTTATTGAGTGTATAATAGTCTATACATATTCACAGAGTGCTATCCTTCTTCTTGACAAATAGGACCCATGAGCCATAAAGGAAGTTGCTTAGCTAAATGGCTCCTCATACAAGTAGTTCATCTAATTCCTTCTTGACTACTTTAATTTTAAGTGGCAATATGTGGTACATGTGTTTCTTGGGTGATAAAGCTCCTGGGGTCAGTTTAATTTTATAATCAACTTCTCATATAGGCAGTAGACCAGATAGCTTATCCGGAAAGACATCCTTGAATTCTTCTAGCAGTAAGTTGATGCTTTCATTGACTGATAGTCTCTTGTCTTGTTTCTTGGGATGAACTATTATAATAAAAGTATGTATTGTCTTCTTAAGTACTTTCTTGTATTGTATAGCTGATAGTGTTGCATCTGGGTCTTGCTTGTAGTCTTATCTGTCTTGATAGTGATGTTGGCTCTATCTTAAAGTAAGGTGACTTCATTCTTACACCAATTGATATCTGGATTATGTTGCATAAGCCAGAGTTTTCCTAGGATCAGATCATGATCTCCTAGAGATGCAATCTTGAAATCTACTCATTCTCAATATTTCTGAATCTTGATGAGTAGTTTGGCAGCAATTGACTCAATGGAGTATAAAGTACCATCTACAGTAACTATGCTGTGCAGACTTGGTGAGGATCTTGAGTCTTTTGATGAGATTCTGATTGATGAATTTCTCTGTAGCTCTGCTGTCTATGAGTACTTGAACTTTCCTTTGACTAGGCCTTTGAAAATGATAATAACTTGAGCTTGATTTTCACTAAGACTTACTATTTTATCAGTACTGCTAAAATCTTTTTGGTCTTATTTGATTTCAGAGAGTTCTTGAACTTCAGTAATCTTGAGTTAACTGGCTTTTTCTAGGATCATTTTCATGACTCAGTCTTCTTTCTTAACTGTATAGTCTTGATCCTTCTAGTTGATAAGCAAAACTTGAACTTGTCCTCAAAAGTCTAGGTCAATGACACCAGTATCTACATTTAAATGATATTTGACACTGAGTTCTGATTGTGGTACAATTCTGATATAATGTCCTTCAGGACATTGGACTGCAATTCCAGTAGGCACCAGAGCTCAGCTCTTAGTTAGAATAGTGACTTGTTTGACAGAGTGTAGGTCAAGACCAATGACTCCTTCTGTATAGTATTGAGAGGCCTGGGCCTTTTGGATGAAGCTTCTTAATCTTGGGCTTAGATTGACTAGTAGTAGGGTTGACAGATTTGTCTTTGGATAATATGGTGACTGGTCTAGAAGGTTTGCTCATCTTCTTAGAATATTTGGTTGCAATATGTCCTAATTGGTGACAAAAGAAACAGGCTCCAGATTTCTTTAGTTGGTCCTTTTCTTCAGAGATGAGCTTGGTGTTCTTTTTGTTTATGGTCTCTAAGTCTATTGATACTAGTCCAACTATCCTTGATTGGTTTCTGTAGCAGTTCTCAAAGTGGTTCTTCTTGCAGTATTCTGGTTCAAAGCAATTGCTAAAAGTGATGATATTAAACCTATTGACAATTCTCATAGCTTCATCAAGGCTTTGTAGCTCTTCTAGCTCAACCTTGACTCATGTATTTCCTTTCAGACCTTGGACATAGTGGTCTATCTTTTTATTCTCCACTATTGCTGATAGTTTAAGTAGAATTGATAGGAATTGTACATTGTAGCTTTGTACAGTTGAGTTGCTTGATATTTGCTAGCTTGTCTCTAGCTAGTTTAGTAGTATTAGTAGGTTTGAACTACCTATGGAGGGCTCTCTTGAAAGCTTTCCAATCCTTGATTCATGTATGTAAGTATATAGATATAGTTATAATGTAATTGTGCTACTAAATGGCTACATTTCCTCAGAAAAGTATGGTGGCAAATTGGACTTATATGTCTTCTTCCATTCTTGTGAGCTTGAAGTATTGATCTAATTGGAAGATCTATATATCTTTTGATAGTCCTCCTCAGTGACTGTCAAAGGTACATATCTAGCTTAAGTGGCTTAAAACTAATATTACTATAGTAGAGTGTAATGTACTTATAGTTCTTGTTTTCTGCTGTTTTAGTTGTACTTGAAGTGCTTGGATTTGGTGAGCCAAAGCAGTGATCATACCCTTGATACTGGCTTGTGGTTCTTCTGCTTCTCCAGAGAGATCTGATTAGTAGGCTAACTCTTCATAGCTTATTTCGGGTTCATGTGACTAGTTGTGACTGGTTTCTGAATTTGTGTGAGGTTTCTTAATAAGGTAAGGTATAATGACAACACTACTATTAAGTGTAATAGTTCTAGTTTCTTTAAGAGGAAGTGGCTAAATCTAGAAGTTCTAGCTATCCTAAAGTAGCTTAAAGAGATACTTAAAGGTTCAAGAATTTCTGGGAGAAAATATTCTGAGCTTTATTCAGACAGAGAACAAGGATATTTATATAGGATCTTAAAGAAAGATCCAGAAGGATTTTGAAAAGAAAGAGAAATGCCAAGAAATAGGTTCTCAGCAAAGATGACTAATATGGTTCTACAATGTTCCAAAAGGTTCTATGACTAGCTAAGATAAGATACTTGGTACCAAAGAAAGACAAGAGTGTTCTAGTGGTGTCTGGGCACCAAGAGAAGGTTTCTAAGCAAGTAGAAGGTAGTAGAATATAGTAGAATGTTCAAGAAATGACAATAAAAGACTAACTAAAAGATACAAAAATGTATTAAGACTAAATATGACTGTGAACTTGTTACACTAAGTCTTATTTATTATCTGAAGATAGAGATTTCAGTTAACTGCCCAATGATTATATTGATCTTTTACTAATTGAGATCTTTGAATATATTATACTTAAAGATCTTACTTTTTTGTAGCTTCTTCTTCTCTTTTTTACTAATAAGAGTGATATTTTAGATAATATTCTCTAATATTTATTTGGGCTCTATATTTTGATCTATTTTCTTAAGTATATTTTCATTTCTTATAGTTACCTGGGTCTATTTTTCTGCTGATCTTTCTATTGGATTTTTAGTAGTCTCTTATAGGGCTCCTTATAGATATTATTTTTAGACAGCTTCTTTCTCTGCTATCTTACTAGTTATAAGATTTGGTAGGCAACCTTCTGAGTCTCCTTTTCTCTATTATTACCTCTCCTACCTTAAGTTAGTTTACTATACCTGTGAGGGTATAGTGAGAGAGAGACATTGGTGATAAGTTGCCTCTTTATTGGTATCAAATTGGTGTCTTCTCTACTTTTTTATAGTTTCTGATATCTTTAGCTATATCTGGAGTATATCTATTTTAGTGTAGCATCTTCTTCCCTTTACTACCATCAATAAGATATTGTCTAGTATATTATAAGCTATATATGGAGTTAGCTAACCTTAGATGACAAGTACTAGTATAGATTATCTACAGGTCTCCAGTATCTGTGATGGGGTCCTGTGAGCTTTGGCAAGCTTTCTGATAAGTATAGTTCTAACATAGATAACTGCTTTTTGGGAAAATTAGGATGGGAGAGGAGATAGCTATCATAGATAAGAGGAAGGATGATTATGGTAGACCAGTAGGGTACCAGGCTGGGGGCAGTTATTGGGGCTGAAGCAGATTGATTGGGCCTTCTGATTAGTGTAGGGTGGTTAGGAAGTAGATATTACTCTCAGCTACTTTTGGTGATTTATGAGGTTGGGCTCTGGTCATTAGAGGTAGTTGAGGGGCCTGAGACTATCTAGATCAGATATCTTGACTGCACTCAACTAAAACTGAAAGCTGATATAACAATATGATTGAGGTCTGCCAACTTGAGTAGTGAAGTATTGGGGGTCTCTTCTCATCTCATATATAAGTTCTTTACTTATCTCATCAGTAAGAACTAGGTCCTACCCACTATTCTGTACTTTGAGAGGAGTTTTTCTTTACCTATTACTCTCCTTGGGGTAGCAAGAGCTATACAAATTAGCCTGAGTATGGCCTTATACATATATTGGGGTTTTGAGTATATATATTTGTTACTCCCTGATAGTAGAAAGAGTATGATATATAGAATGAGATGTGGAAAACTTTGCTCTACTACACCTAATATGGTTGAGCTACTGGATAATAGCTAGCCTAGGTTTAATGGAGATGTTATGCTCAGAGAGGAGGTGGGGAAGATTTATGACCTATATAGTCTAGATTCTCTTCTAATAAAATCTTTAGGACTTTGGGTCTATTAAATAAAAAAACAAAAAGATATTCTTTTTAGATATTAAAACAGAATATACTTTTCTTTTATGCCCTTTCTCCAAATTTCTATTTTTTTTTTAAAAATAATAATATTAGTATTTTTATAATTCTTAATAGTATTACTTAAATGAGCCTTATACTTATTTTTTCTCATATATTCATAAAAGTAGTAATCTTTCTTTTAGTAAGTATAGTAAATTTCTCTCTTCTATCTATAGTAAATAATAAATCTATAAACTGAGAGATGATCTCTTTTTTTAATTTTCTTTACTATCTCCTAAGTATATAGTAATTTTAGCTTATATCTTTACAAATTTCTCTATAGAGCGCCTATTCTTCTGCTGCTCTCTGGCTTATAGCTGAGATGTACTTTAATTAACTATAGTTATAGTAATATACTAGTAACTTTGGATACTATAACTCTGACTTCAGCAACTCTTTCTATTATTTGATCTTAAAAGGTTCTGGCTCTTCAATATTATTATATATATATAAGTTACTTTTTATGATATATTCTGAACTATTAGTAATAATGAGATTACTATAGCTATTTCTGAATAAATTTCTTTTATAAAGATTATTCTGCTATTTGATCTCCAGAGTTATCTGATATTAAAATTAAGTATAGAAGATATTTGAGTCTATATTTATTTCTTAATAGATTGTATTAAGTTAGTCATTTAGAGCCTACTTAATTTTATCTATATAGTAGATAGTTTGTAACCAAGTATTCTATACTGCTAATATTAGATCTAGTATAGTTTACCATTATAAATATAGTTCTTATAGAGTCTCAGAGACTAGATAGTCTATATGAGAACTACTTATTATATTAGTAATAGGGTTTATATAGTAGTATATTACTCAAAATTAATCAAAAAATATAATAATTGAATTATCAGAAATAGTTTTATAGAATACTAGTGATCTTATTTCTATCTTATCTAGATATCTTAATTTTATTTGAGAGGGTGTTTAGATAGTAGCAGCTGTTTGTCATTTAGCTTAAAGTGAGAAATTTGTTATTAATAAATATTAAGTTATAATATAATAGATATATAATCTTAAATATATAGCAGATTTCTTTATCTTAAATACTTGATCTTCTTTAACTTCTCCAAGCTCTTAGAATATAGAATGGGGGAGTTTGAAGTATATTTAATTTTAGGCTTATTAGTTCTCTTGTCTTTTTATTTTAAAATATTTTAATATGAGATTTTTTCCCTCTAGATATTGAAGATATTTATATAAATTTACTAGCTATATATATAGTGGCTAAGTTAAGAAATTTTTTTTCTATATATCATTTCTTTACAACTATGAGATCTGTATATTTATATAATCTATATGATTGTAAGTTTTATACAAGTATATATTTTATCTAATTATACAAATTATATAACAATAGGATTAAATAACTGCTAACTATAATACTATATTATATTGATATATTAAATTCAAATATCTATCACCTGATTATTCCTAATTTATATTAATTATTACAATATATAAATATCAATAACTTTCTGACTCACTATATTAATAAGTATTCTTTACTGAAATAATTAAAATATTGATATTATTACTTATATAATTCTGAAAAATAATATAATTTCTGATATTTTATAATATAAAAATATATTGGCAACTTTTATATTATATATGAGATAGAAAATCAATTTTGATTACTTTTTTTTTTTTTTTTTTTTT
>RBNI01006007.1:0-11850 GCA_003990745.1 Jimgerdemannia flammicorona
CCCTTCTCAATGAAAGACCACTTTGTCAAACATCATCTCTACCTACCCACCACTCTGTTTACAGATCCCTTCTACCAGATAGTGACATTGCCCACCCTGGGGACTCTAACCAACCCACCATCCCATCAGCAGATCTCCCAAAAACCCCTCCCACCTTAACAACTTCTCCTACATATCTATCTATTGTTCTTCCTCAAAAACCAAGAGCCAATGTCCAGCCAACCCTACCTATACTGCTAAAACCCACCCTACAGTGAGCCAACCATTGCCAACACCTCCCACTAGTCTAGATTCCAAATTCTCCTAGCGAGATCTCTCTCTATCTGGCCTTCTCTCTACATCTAGCCAGTCCCCTATAGCTATCCAAAAGTCCCCCAAAACCTCACATTCCCCCAACTTGCTCTATATTATAACACTCCTCACAATCTAGTCAGCCACTATCCACCAGATGCCCAGCACAGAAATTCAACATGACATTCCTCTGCAGCATCCACCACCATACTACCCAGAACTTGGGAGGAAGCCACCTCTACACCTCAGCACTCCAGAACCAGATTTCTGTCCAGTCCCACTCCTCACCAATCCTCACTGCCTGCCAACTACTTGGCCAAAGATCCTGGCCAAGCCCCTACTGATACTCCACTCCATCACCAATATCAAACTCTACAAGTAAAATCCCCCCAAGAAGCAGGTAGTCCCATCACTATATAGCTTGGCCCCACACTGCCTCTCCCTCATTGCCTCTCTGTCACCAATCTCTCTGATAAAGCAAAATTATTTTCAACTGCTATATATAACTGAGCCAGAGTTGTTTGAGCTAAGGATAATAGAGATTAAGATAGTGAGACTTCTAACAATAAAGGATCTATTAAGGGTAAGGAAAAGCCAAAGTATAAGTCTAGAAATGAGACTTATTTCAATTTAGAAAATTATTGAGATATATCAGCAAACTTCAGATAGTAATATAGAGCTACACTAATATATATGAATATATATTTATTACAATATCCAGTAAGCTAAGTATATTTATATAATAAAGTTATAACTTCTCCTAATAATAAGAGATAGAAATAAACTATAGATGAAAAATATAATTTACTTATTAGAAATGACATATGGGATCTAGTACTCCTTTCAACCAATCAATGAGTGAACTCATTTAAGACTACAGGTCAATGAATACAGGAATGTCTTAGATACCTAGCACTAAAAAAATATTTCAATATTAATGTTTTTGTTCAAGGTATATGTAAACCAGGTGTAGGTTTCTTTTACAGTTTGTATATTATTTTTATATATAATCTATCATTCATTCCACCTAATATTTCATATATACTTTATACTTATGTTTTTTACTTTTTTTTTTTTTTAACAGACTCAAAGTCCTACAGATTTTTATTGAAAGGGAGGCGGGAGGAGGCCCCCAATACCCCACTATGCAAGCCTGCAGGCCTCAATTATATTGCTATATCAGCTCCTAGTTCCAGTTGAGTGCTGCCAAGATGTCTGAAATGAGTAGCCTCAGGCCCCCCAACCCCCCTCAATGACTGAGGCCCAACCCACCAAATTACCAAAAGAAGCCAAGAGTGACATCTACCATCTAACCACTCTACATCAATCAAAAGACTCCACCAAAGCAGCACCTGCCCCAGCCCTGATGACTGCCCCCAGCCTGGCATCCTACTAGTTCACCATAATTACCCTTCCTCCTATCTGTGATGGGCATCTCCCCTCCCATCCCAACAATATCTGAAAATCAGTCACCTATGCCAGAACCATGCTCGCCAAGAAGCTCACCAAAGCCAGAGGGCCCCACCATAGGCCCTGAGGACCTGTAGGTAATCTACACTAGATACTTGATGCCCAAGATCAGCCAACTCCCTATATAATCTGTGATGTACCAAGACAGCACCTTGTTGGCAATGGCAAAAGAAAGAAGGCACTGCACCAAAACAGATATACTCCAGATGTAGCTGAAGGCACCAGAAACTGTGAAAAAGTAGAGAAGACACTGATCAGACACTGATAAAAGAGCAACTCTTCACCATTGCCTCTCTTCCACTGCTCTGCAATAGGTACAGCAAACCAACCTGAGATAGAGGGGGTAATAATTGTGAAAAGTAGACTTGGAAGGTTGCCTACCAAACTATTGTGACCAGTAAGGTAGCAGAGGTGCTTTATACTTATGTTCTACACTTCTGTACATTTGTACATATATGTACTTTATAATTATATTCTGTGCTTCTATACATTTATAAGCATTTTTCATTACCACCTACCTCTCTCTATATATATATATATTTAGTAGCTGGACTGGTTTTTTATACTATATATTTTCCCAAATACAAAACAAAGATCATTCATTTGATATTTCTTGGGTTCTGGGTTTGTTATATGGTCATTTATTGATTGGCAATGAGATTATTGGTGTATCTTTTTCCTTATCATACAATTTAACATTATGTAGGTATAGCATAGTTAATATTATACAAACATAGCCTACTTTTTACTATGTCTTTATAATGTAAATTGACATTATGGCAAAATATTGAATGAGCTATAGAATCTCATTTAACTATAAAATAAAGTATAAAAATAATGAAAGTATAGAGTAATTTAAAGCTTATTTCAATACTTAGAATTATTTATAGGATTATAGAGTTGACTATAATGAAACCCTTTCCCTAATATTTAAGCTCACTTCACTAAGAATACTTCTTGCTATTAGTACTATATATGATCTAGAAATCTATTAGATAGATATAAAGACAGTCTTTCTCAATCGTAATATAGGTATTGAGCTATATATTCATTAGCCAAAAGAATACAAACAATATGATAGCCAGAATGACAATCTTATATATAAACTATATATAGAATTATATGGTATTAAGCAAGTAGTCTATTTGTAGAATAGAAAAATCAATAAATATCTCTTTAATAATAGATTCATATACTATAAAGTAAATAGCTACATATATATTCAATATTATACTAATGGAGTAGCTTTTATAAGTATATAGATAGATGATATAATTATCATTACTACAAAAAAAAATAGGCTTAATAGAGCAAAAGAAGTTCTGTATAAACAATTCAAGATAACAGACATAGGTAATATATTCTTCCTTTTGGAGATATCTATTATATATTGTAACAAACCAAAAACATAGTAACTAGTAATCATTGCTGCAGAAAACTATATAAATAGCCAGACTATCAGATAAGGTATATCTGTACAAGACCTGTAAACCTGTGCAAGACCTGCACACCTGTGCAAGACCTGCACACCTGTGCAAGACCTGCACACATATGTAAGACTTATATACTTACTCTAGATAACAATCTATAATTAGTAATATACATAGTAACCAGATAGCAACCGAAACTGTATAAATTACCCCAGAGACAAGAGTGAATAAACCTCAGTCTGAAATACAAATACCAAAGAAGTCTCTAAAGATTGAGCATTGGTCCCCTATCCACTCTGGTCCACTTTCTGATACAAAGCTGAAGATTTGCTACCAAGTTCGAGGAAGAACTTTGCTGCCTTTTGAAGAAACCTATCACTTAAGAAATAAGCCATGCTATTGGTTCACTTGCCAGATAAGCCTGAAGATTTCCACCTTTTTCGTGACCTTTTGAAGAAGCCCGCCACTTAAGGAATAAGCCACACTATTGGTTCACTTGCTAGATAAGCCTGAAGATTTCCACCTTTTCCACTACCTAAGAGAAAGCTGCCTTGCTGAAGGCAGTTTCTGATGCAACTTTGCAGTGAATCCATTCGTGCAAATGAAGCCAGTCTTTGATGCTACTTTGCCAAGAGACCCTTTCTTAAAAGCCACCAGTTATATTTCTCAGTTGAAACTGCCATTTTCAAGTTATCCACATTCCCAGAGAACCCCGCTGATTCAGGAAGAATCCATGACATCTGAGTTACCTGAGTTATTCATTTGTTCCCAGTGAGTCTGGTACAGAAGAACCTGCTGCAATACAATTCCCAGTAAGCCGCTGATTCAGGAAGAATCCATGTCATCCTCTATTTCCAAAGAATTGCCAAGTTGTTATTCCCAGAGGGCCCAATTCAGGAGAATCTGCGCCAAATCAAGCCATTCACTGAAATCACATACTTTTGGAGATCGACACCCAAGAAGGGAAACCACTAAATTGCCAGATCATTATGTATAAGGAACCCACCATGCTACACAAGAGATTGTCATGCAGAAATTATATAAGAAAAACTGCTAAATTGCCAGATCGCTACTCAAGAAGGAAAACTGCTAAATTGCCAGACTGTCACACACAGAGATTGCGGCACTACACAAAATTCTACCAATTCCCAGATTGACCCAAGAAGGAAAGATATACAAATCGCCACTACATCCAAGAACTATCCCAATAAGGAAATTTCTTGCAGATATCCAGTTTTGACTATTATACTACTAACACTAAGAATATTTTGTTGCTTTTAACAAAGTAACTGAGGGCTCAAGCCAAACTACATCAACCCCCAACCTTGTAATTTGTCTCCATTGAGCTGGGTATGTTACATTTGGGAGCTCAACTGGGAAGATCTCAAAATCAATGTGACTCTTCAGCTCACAAGAACCAATAGCCAAACTGGATACATTTGATACAATACCAATTTCTGCCACCACAGGAGAACCAATTATCACCAGTATCTGGACAGGAAGAGAGTTAATCACATCAAGACTTGCCAACTACCTAGCATCAGAAGAATCCCAACCAGAACCAGAAACCAGTACAGCCTGAAATTCTCAACCAGATCAACCAGACAACATGGGTAGCACTTTTGGAGATTTTGAAGAACTTACACAAAAACTAGAAGATTGTATTATACAAGCCTGAGATCTTACAGCCAGACACCCCATACCAGTCTCACCAATCTCACTAATAGAACCTTTACCACCAGCTTTTACAGAATTGGAAGTAGCTTCTATAAGAATACCTAGGCTCATTCCACTCCATCCAAGGTCCAGAACACTATCCTCAGGATACCCAAAACCCTCATCTGCAGTGACAGCTTAGAAAGTGAATCAGAAGAAAGTGATGATGAAATGGCCATCTCACTGCCAACTTTTGCAGGATACCCAGAGGAAGACCCCAGAGAATTTCTTGATGGAATTGAAGGAATTGCAGCCCTGAGAAATCTCTCAGATGAAAGAAAAATCACCATCTATAAGGCCCAGCTCAGAGAACCAGCCAGAGGAATTTTCCACTGAACAGCAAATTATCCAAATTCAGAACTGGCATAACAGATACAAGCAGCAGCATCTTATGAGCTAGAATATGTGGCCATGGTCCCCTGACTCATTGAAAAGTATGCAGGAAATGAAACCCACCACAAGGTCCAAGAATCCATCATGGGGATGAAGATGAATCTCAGAGAATCACCCAGAGCCTTCTTCACAAGAATCCAGAAAAGAATACATACAGCTAGGTTCAATGCCACCAACCAGGACATCATAGGTCCAATGACCTTTATGAATGAGATTTCCCCAAATATTGCCCAGCATGTCCATACTCTAGGCATCAGAAGGTCTGAAGAGCAAGTAGATGCAGTCCAAGGATTCTATGATATTAGACAAGGAACTACTTGGAGCCATTATGACAAGAAAGAGGATAAAGAAGACATTCTAGTCAAAGCCCTACAAGGACTCCTTCAAGGATAAGAAAGGTCTGAAGAAAGTAGACCAGCCAAGAAAAGAAAGAAGGATAGAAGTGAAATCCATGATCTCAGCTCCAATTTGGATTGATTGGTTAGACAGATTGAAAAACTTACTACATATAAAAATCAGAGCTACTAAGACAACAGAGGATATCTGCTCTAGAGGAGCCAAGTTTATCCACTAAGAGATAATAGGAGTTACCAGCAAGAGAAAAGAAGGTACTCTGTCTGAGACAGAGCCCAAGTTCAATACTTCCACTGTGGATAATTCTGACACTATGCCACTGAATGTGACAACAAAAGAAGTGACCAAAGAGACTCAGAACTACTAAACTGAAGGAATGACTCTCAGTACAAGGAGACTGAAGCCCATCCTGTTGAAGGTTTTAAGGAAGCAAGCAATACTGAAGACTACAGTAACCTAGACTTGTACCCTACCAAGATTACCACTCAGAAAACAGTCTATCTAGCAGAAAAAAGGAAAAGATCTATAGGAAGACCATCCAGGAATATCAGCAGAAGAATCATCCAAGAAGAAGATGAAGAATATGACGAAGAGCAGGTAGAAATACCTCCCCAGACCCCCTCACCTTTTGTCTCTGAGACAAATGAGCTGCCACCAGAAGAGGAAGAAATAGAACAAGAAGAATGGGAACCTGCTGCCCCAAAGCTCAAGAAGAAGTATACTCCAAAGACCATGCCCAGAGACATCTATAATGAAGTATGGCAGAAGATTCAAGAAGTCAAGATGGAGATCCCTCTTCTGCAGTTCCTACAACTGATACCAGCTGGAGTTCAAACAAATTATTAAGAACCACTAGGTCTAGCACTGCCCGAGTTCCAATCCCATAGTAAGAGTCCACTCCCACATCTATCCAGGCTGCAGAGAGATATGTCAGCACTTACTTACATAGAGACATTGTAGGACAAAAGTCAAAAATTGTCATAGATACAGGAGCAGCTATCTGTATCATTGCTAAATAATTCTTGGATACCCTCCAATGGCCCATTGATGGACTATCCAACCTCAGCATCATAGTAGTAGATGGAGCCTGAACTCAACCCCTTGGAGAAGTATGAAACATCACCATCTCTCTTGGACACATTTAGTTCTCTATTCCAAAAGCTGTTGTCACCAAAGCTGTCACCTATGACATAATTGTTGGTACCAACTAGATGAAGGAAATGAATGTGGTTGTTGATATTGGTCAACAAGTACTGAAGTTTGACTACTGAGGCAAGAAGTACAGAGTTAAGGTGACCAGCTACAAGCAATCAAAGAAGAAAAAGAAGATTACCATCCAGGAAGAATATGCGAGTATTGAAGAATCTACTACAGAAGAGGAAGAAGAATCTGAAGATGGAAATGATCCCAGACTCAACCCCCAAATGAACCTGGTGGATGACAGACCAGAAGGCAATGTATGGGCCAAGAACACTGTCTCCATTACTATTGGAGCCATTTCAGGAGAAATCAAAGGATGCCCCACCTGCCTCAAGAAACACAAGTGCCCCAAGCACTCCTCTAAGATCTTTGGGACAAGGAATTCGCCTGGGAAAGTCTGCCCTGAGTGCAGAAGGAAGAAGAAGAAATGTAGACATGTTCTAGAAACACCTGCAACAAAAGCTGCAGAAGTATAAGAAATTTGGGGTCAAGAATCAACTGTGGAAGAAGAAGCTCCAGACCAAGAAGTTCCTGAACTAGAAGTACCTGAAGAAGAAGAGGTCTCTGAACTCATTCCCTGGGATGACCCTCACTGGACACCACCTGAAGATAATGACCCTTGGAATATAGAAGAAGGAACCAGCACAATTCCCATTATTCTCAAGAAAGAAACTCACCAAGAGAGAGCATTTCGGCTGGGAAGATGTCCACACCAAATGGTCTTCCACTCTCTCTGAGACTACTGCTATCAGTGTCATCTGTTGGGCCAACAGGAGAGATAGAGATCCCAGAGACCAGAACCCCCAAATATAGTTGTACAGTCAACTACCTTCGAAGAGGTTACCACCAAGTTGCAAAGTAGATTCAGAGGACAAGGTCTCTTCATCTGAACAGAAGTCTACCCCTTATCTACTCTTCCCCCAACTTATGATCAAGATGGATACAGATTCCCAAGACAACAAGAAATCAACAACCAGAAATATCATTTTCAAGCAATGGGATATTGTAATCATGGAAGACATCCAGACAGCCAAGACTGCAACATCAGAAGATTCATCTCAGTCATGATGTTGCAATGCACACTTTGAAAAGAGGAGATAACCAAAGCCAGATCTGAAAAAGCCAGATCAAAAAGCCAGGAAGAAGGACCCTTAAGATCTATGATTTAGGAGAAGACATCCTAGCTCTCATCAGACATGCAACCTGCCAAGGATGGGTAAAAGATGTCACCAACTTTATAGAAGCCCTAGATCCTACAGAAAGAAGAGGAATCAACTATCTCCAAGACCCCTCTACTGGAGCCAGATGGCCACACCTCAACCTTAGAGCCTAGAGACTCTCCACTAGTAGCTTCAGCCCAAAGACAGCCTGAACTCAGTAAGGATATTACCCAGTATACCCTGCTACATCCCAAGGCCAAACCCCCGACCAAAGCCCACCCAGAAGATGTAGGATATGATCTTCACAGTCTGGAGGATAAATCCATCAAGTCTGGAAAAACATTCATGATCAGAACTGGGCTATCCATGTAGCCACCTCAAGGAATCTACATATAATTGACCACAAGGTCTGGATTTGCCAGACAAGGAATAACCATAGAAGGAGAAACAATTGAACCAGGATATATAGGTGAAATCAAGGTTATCCTACACAACAGTAGTGCTGAATGGCACTGAATCATTAGAGGACAGAAGATTGCTCAGTAGTCTTCATGAAGGTCAAGAGCCCACAATTATAAGAAGTCTCTGAACTGATTGAAGGAACAAGACAAGCCAAATTATTTGGAAGTTCAGACAAGAAGGAAGTACATATCCTTCAAGTCAACTACTTCAAGAGGAATGTTCCCTAGCAAGTATACTGCCAACCAGTCAAACTGTACAAGAATCTTATCCTGGAGCTTGGAGAACAAACCACCTTCGAAATCTTTGCACCACCCGACCCCAGAAATTTTTTCTTTGAACCCAATGAAGATATCCCACCCCTGGATATAGAAGGACACACATTTCCTGACAAGATGAATCCAGTATACTCCTGAGCAACCAACCAAAGTTGGGAAACCATCATCTTACCTAAAGGAACTATCATAGGACATCTTGTGCATTTTCTCAGCCAAACTTATAGAGAAGTTTATGAAATAAACTTATTGGGAAATGGCAAAAGGTCCCAGAAGAAAGGAAAGGCCCCTCTGCGACCCAGGAGACCATGAAGCCTTCCACCAAAATTGGAGAAGAATTGACATCTCAACAACAGCAATAACTAGTAGAACTTCTCAACAAATATCAAGATATCTTCACCACCAATTATGGTAACCTGCCATACAATCCATCATATCACTACAGCATAAATACAGGAAATGCAACACCCATCCAGTAGAAACCCTACAGAATACCCCATCACTTGAAAACATTCAAAAAAGAGCACATTCAAGAACTCTTAGACAATGGAGTCATCCAACCCTCTACCAGCCCCTGGGCCAGCCCTATACTTATTGTACCAAAGAAAGGAAGATAGAGACTTTGTGTAGATTTCAAGAAACTCAATTCAGTCACTGAAAAGGATGCCTATTCCTTGCCTAGAATCAATGACCTTTTGGATCAATTACAAGATGTCAGATACTTCAGCAGTATGAATCTTTTCACAAGATTCCATGAGATCTCCATGGACCCCAAGGACATTCAAAAGACAGTCTTCCTTGCTCTAGGAAAACTGTTTGAATATCTCTGAATGCCTTTTGGACTTTGCAATGCACCCCCCACCTTTCAGAAGATGATGAATTCAGTCTGTGTCCCTTTGATCCTCTATTGTCTGATTGTATACAAAGACAATTCCAACATCTATTCAGCAAATTTCGAAGAACACCTGCACCACCTAGATGAATTCTTCAAGCTCACCCACAAGAACAACCTGAGACTCAATGCAAAGAAATGCTACTTCAGAAAACAGAAACTTGAATTCCTTAGATTCATAGTTTCAAAGAAGGAACCCATACAGACTCAAAGAATATAGAGAAGATCAACAATTGGCCAGTACCCAAGACTCCAAAGGAAACACTATCATTCCTGATGCTAGTATCCTACTACAGAGGGTTTATCAAGGACTTTGCTCAAATTGCTGCTCTAATCTGAGTCCTTCTCAAGAAAGGAGTACCATTCAAATGGACAGAATCACAAGAGAAAGCCTTCAAAGAACTCAAGAATCACATGACTACAGCACCAATCCTTGTGTGCCCCAATCTACAGAAGCCATTCTTCTTGTATACAGATGCTTCCAAAGATGGCCTAGGAGCAGTTCTAGCCTAAGAAGGACCTGACCAACAATACCATATGATGCTATTCCCTATTCTGTATGCCCTTTCACTGGAGCCGTTGATGGATAGGATTCGCCGGAAGGTGGCAGGGCTCTCTATATATGGTATAGTGTGGAAGGTGGGGGCCTTTGCAGATGATATGGTGGTTGGACTTGGGGAGGTGGCCGATATAGAGGCACTACAGGAGACTGTGGAATGGTATGAGGCCCACTCAGGAGCGAGGCTCAACTGGCATAAGTGTGAGACAATGGTGCTTGGAAATGGGCTAGTGGGTGGGGACGTCATTGGAACAATTGTCCCTACTGGTGAGGTGGTGCAGTACTTGGGCATCTTCCTCTCTGTATACGGTTCTGTCTTGCCATGAGGGTGGTGGGAGAGCAGGGTGAACACTTGGGGGGAGGCCCTTCGGGGATGGGGAGGTCGCCATATCTCTCTAGCAGGGCGAGTGTCGATTTTGAATGTTTACTGGTTCCCCAAGCTATGATATGTGGCATATCACCTTGACTTCCCAGCTTGGGTCGTGAAGAAGCTGATGAAGATGGCTAGAGATTGGATTTGGGCAGGGAGGAGGTCCCAGGTCAGTTGGGATACTCTTGCAAGGCCGATAGTCAGGGGAGGTCTTGGACTGGTGGACTTTCCTAAAAAGCTGCACTGTTTGCGAGCTTGGTGGTTGAAAAGAGCTGTGGAACTGCAGGGCGGGAGCTGGGTGCCTCTGTTGCAGAAGGTATGGGAGATGCGGACTTCTCCTCGGGGGTCCTCCGGCGATCTGCTCTCTTTGGTAGGGTTGAATGGGATTCGGTGGTTGAGGTTTAAGGGCTTTTGGTGGGGCGTGGCTGATGGGGTACACCGAATTGGCCTGCACTGGCAAGGCAATGAGGGGGAGGCAGTGTGGGGACCGAATATGTGGCGTTGGGATAGAGTGCTACTGGGAGGTGCTCCACTTGGTATGTTCGATATTGGGGAAGGGGTAGAGTGCCAGCAGGGGCTTGGCCAGGATCTTTGGCCAGGTGGCTGGCAGGGGGTAGGGATCGGCGAGGAGTGGGACTGGGCCGGTGTATGGTCTTGGAGTACAGAGGTATGGCAGTGGCTTCCCCCCAAGTACTGGGTGGTATGGTGGAGGATGTTGCGGAGGAATGTCATGCTGAATTTCCATTCAGGGCATTTGGTGGATGGAGGACAATTTGAATGTGAGGAGTGTTATGATGTTGGGTGAGCTGGAGGTTATGTTCAGATGCCAGAACATTGGCTAGGAGAGTGCAAGGTTCTGGGGGACTTTTGGGCTGAGATAGGGAATCGGCTGGGTTTAGGGCATAGATTGGTGGGAGAGGGGGGTAGATGGGAGGACTTGCGATCTCAGCTTGTGGGTGGGGTAGGTAATAGTTGGCTCACTGTAGGGTGGGTACTAGCAATATGAGTAGGGCTGGCGGGTCATTGGCTCTTTGTATTTGAGGAGGGTCAGTGGCTGGGGCTGAGGGAGAAGGTGTTAAGATGGGAAGAGCTATTGGGGGACCTGCTGACTGGGTGGTGGGTGGGTTGGGGTCCTCAGGGGGGCCGATGACGGGGTTTGGTGATGAGGATATGTGGGCAGAGCAGTGGGAGGGTGGCGATTATGGGCGGCAAGGTGGTCTTTCATAGGGATGGGGTAGGGGGGGAGGGGGGGGGACCCCCTAGGGGGATCAGATAGGGGGT
>RBNI01006008.1:0-11849 GCA_003990745.1 Jimgerdemannia flammicorona
AGCACCCCGACCCCCCCCCACATGTTGCCAGTCAAAGGCACTGGGTCTCCCCTGCCCAGTACGCTCACCAGAATGCACATTGCTCGCCATCTTGAGAGCACCAATACTTGAAGATGTTGCCGAAAGTGTTGTCAGAATCTTGTGTCACCCGAATGTTACAGGTGAAAGGTGTAGTTTTATATTTATCTTTTTTAGATATCTTGATTTAATTTGAGTATTGATTAGTTATTTATTATTTAGCTTAAAAGTGAGATATTTATCTTAAATCATTAGCCAATGGATATTAAGTTATAACATAGTAGATATACTGACAAAAGTATGTAAATTTCTTTATCTTGAATACTTAATCTTCTTTAACTCCTCAGAGTCCTTAGGTATAGAATTGAGTGAGTTCTAAATATATATATATTTATATTTATAGTTACTTGGACTTCTTTATTACTCTAATTATCTATATATAATATACAAAGCAGTATATCTCACTAGCTACTAATAAATGTCTCCTTAAGAGAATACTAACTACCTCCTCTAAAGGATAATTAACTAATACTAACTTTTTACTATACTCTACTCTCACTCAATATCAGATGCCCTTAGCTCCCCAAAACAATATCCTGTACCTTCTTCACTGCTCTAACCTCTATCTACTTCTCTTAATATCACCACTCTTATACTATCTCCTAAATAAGCTGCCTTTATTTCTATACCAATTTTCCAATTCTCATCTATAGAATACTCTCAAAGACCCACTGCCAGCATGAGGTCATTAGGATCTACACCCATAAAATCCTACTAAGGCTACTCCAAATATCTCTAATCTCTCTCACCAAATGTCTCCAGACTACTACATCAATAGAATCTCCAGACCTCCTATCTCTAGAACTCCAATACTCATCCAAACTCTACCAATAATCTTCTACCCCAGGACAAGCTGCTAAGACATACTCAGGTGTCTGGACTATCTCTCCATAGAGCTCAGTATACCACTCATAATCCTGATAGCCATCTATCTCTATCCAGCCCATCTGATAGTACAGTATCATATTTCTTCTCAAAAATCTCTACTATATTACTTAGTATTAAGGAGATACCATCTGATACAAAGCAGCTGCCCACTACCAGACTTAGCCCTACTCCTATATCTCATTAATTTCAGCTCTCTGCCAACTAACTGACCACCTCTCAAGAGACCCTGTCCTAGTCTATTCTATTATCTCTATTAAGAATACTCTTCCAATGACCTATTACTTACTCTAAGCAAATCCAGCCTCCACCACTATTGCTCAGAGTCAATATTCTTTCTAACATCAGATCTTATCATTTTCATGGCCAGTCAGACCACCACAATATTCTACCAAAACTCTTTATACTGCAATCTATTAACTCTCTCCACCCAGAGCAGCTCCTTATATTCTTCTACTCCTTACCTCTAGGGCAGAACCTGATCTCCCAATTGTCCATTGCTAGTCTGTTCTATACTCTCTCACTCAGCTTCATGAGTAGTACTCTCTAATGAATCAAATCAATTCAAATCAAATTGAATTGGGGATTTTTGTATTTGAATTGAATTTGAATTGAATTGAGAGTCCAATTCAAATTAGTCAAATCAAATTGAACATCAATTTGAGATTCTCAGTAGCTTACTAATTATATTAGTTCTTTATTTGAAAGATACATCACATATAAATACATAACTGAAATTCACATATAACTGAAATTCACACATAACTAAAATTCACACATAATTGAAATTTACATATAACTGAAATTCACACATAACTAAAATTTACACCTAACTGAAATTTACATATAACTGATATATATTTTTGAAATTCTCACCCCTGGTTCTGGTCTCAACTATGTCTGGCCATAGTAGTAGCTATCTAGTAAGTATTATTATATAATCTCTTTCTCAGTAGAAGATCAGAGATCAATTAATTGAGTTGTTGACAGATTTTGATAAGAGTATAATATAGTTTTTCATATCTTCTATAATTATTGTAGCTTGTATGAGGTTAATTTTTAGTTTTTAGAGATATAGCAATAGCAGCTTAGGCTTAAGTAATGGCTTAGGCTTGGACAGTGGCTTGGACTTGAGTGGTGGCTTGGACTAGGGTAGTGGCTTGGGCTTGGGCTGTAGCTTGGGCTTAAATGGCAGCTTGAACTTAGACAGTAGCTTGGGCTTAGGCAGTGGCTTGGGCAGCAGCTTAGGTAGTAGTAGCAGCTTGGGCTTGGGCAGTAGTGGCTTGGACTAGAGTGGTGGCTTATACTTGGACAGTAGCTTGGTCTTGAGTGGTAGCTTGGGCAGCAGTAGCAGCAGCTTCAGAGGCCTCAGGAGTAGAGGCTTCAGGGGTCTCAGGAGTAGAGGCTTCAGAGGCAGCCTAAGGGATGACTTCAGAAGTTGTTCTTGAGATAAATTGCTTAATTACTTCTTCAATCTTCTTCTTCTTCTTCTTATATTTATTATCAGTCTTAGGTTCCTTATCATTCAACCAGATGAAAATCTTGTTGATAGCATAGTTTATGTCCTCAAAGACTTCAGAAAGATAATCAACATAGAATTGAAGTTTTTTATAAGGTGAGATCATTTTTTGTTTTTGTTTTATTTTTTATTATTAAAGTTAGCTTATTTATATTTATTTTACCTATACAATATTTAAAGCTCTCAACTTATGCTTGTTGCTCATGAGATTGTAGACTTGTATTTGTTGCAATATTCAAAGCTCTTGGCTTACACTTGTTGCTCATAAGATTGTGGCACACACTTGCTATAATATTTAAAGCTCTTGACTTATGCTTATTGCTCATGAGATTGTGGGCTTGTACTTATTGCAATATTTAAAGCTCTTGGCTTATACTTGTTGCAATATTCAAAGCTCTCAGCTTATACTTGTTACTCATAAGATTATAGTATATACTTGCTACAATATTTGAAGCTCTTGGCTTACACTTATTACTTGTGAGATTGTGGGCTTATGCTTGTTGCAATATTTGAAGCTCTTAGCTTATATTTTTGCTCACAGGATTATAGGCTTGCCAGCTTATACTTGTTGCAAAATTTGAAGCTCTTGGCTTATACTTATTGCTCACAGGATTGCAGACTTATAGGCTGCAATATTTAAATCTCTCAGCTTATGCTTGTTGCTTATAGGCTTGCAGACTGATGAGCTTGCAAGCATAAGTATTTCAGATATAGTGATCAAGTATATATAATATATATCCTTAAGCTTTGAATATATTTAAAATTCTATATATTATACCATTTATACTGCTTGTCATCTATCCCTAGTACTCTTGAGCAAATACAATAATATCTCACTTATCTTGTCAGGACTAAAAATAACAGAAATTATATTTGAATATAACAATTAGATATATATTTAGAAATTATATTTATATATAGTATATTTATAAGTTCTGGATCATACTTATATAATATGATATCTGAGTGCTATATTTATTTAGTATTTCAAAATTTAACCACATTTTGAGATTTGGGATCAGCTATTGTTATTGGAATACTAGACTGATTGCTATGCCTTTAAACACATATATACATTCATGAATTGTTTTAGGGTCTAAAGCATCTCTTTTAGCTACTAGAAGATTTTTACCACTTGAAAAAACTCTCTCAATTAGAGCACTTGTTACTGGGATAGCTAAGTAGTCTTATATCATTTTTGCTAAATTTGAGAAATCTCTACTATGGCTCTAATATTTTCAATCAATTAAATCAATTAAAGAAACTCAAATAATATTTCAAATTGACTTCATTTAAATATGAATTTCCAACTTACTTACCACTAAGATAATATATCAACTCTTGCTTGAAATTTAACAGTTTTACTTTTCAAATAAGCATCTATCTCCTGCTTAGGATTTGTTATTAGTTTTTGTCTTTTGTTGAATATATGTTCATATAGTGCAGCATTAATGTCATCTCTTACTTCATGATCTTCAGAACTTGTTTGATTAATTGATCTAGATAGAGGAGTATAGTTTTTATTATAAACTATATAAAGTTTATCTTTGGCCTCTTCAATCCAAATGTCTTCTCAATCATGTAATAATAATATTCTAGCTTAAGCCTAATATTGAGTACTGGTTTTTATTAAAAAATAAAATAAAATAAAATTTAAAATATATTAGTAGTAGCTAAGCAAATTTCAAAATAGATTTATATTATTTCCAATATCAAAATATTTACTTACTAGTACTAATATAATAAATTAGAGTATTTGTCATTGAATAATATATCTTCAACTTAGTAATAGCTGCAGTTAGTACCAAGTGAATGATATTCTACTCTTCTGTATGTTTTTGAATTTCTTAATCATTATCCTCCAATATATCTATTAGAAAGTTGTAAATAGGAATAGCAGAATAAATTATTGGATATTTATACCAAGCTATAAGATCTGTTGCTTGTTTAAAGCACTTTAGTACACCAATAATATCTTTTAGCATTTGCTAAGTATAGTCTTCTATAGTATATTTTTGCAAATCTTTATCAGTTATAACTATTGAGATTAATAGCTATTAATAAATTAATTCATTAAATTATTTAAAGAAAAAACCGAAAAATAAAATAATTAAATATAATATAATCAGCTTATCTCTAATAATTCTAAGATCTGTTCAATTATTAAATATGTTGAATTTTATTGAGTTTTAATGTCCAAAATAAGTTCTTTTGGATTGCAGACTCTAAAAGCTTTATATTATATAGTAAATCTCTCTTGATATTGTAGTGTTGACCAGATCTTGATAATAATTCATCAGAGCTTTGAAATTATTTCTCTAGAATTATCTTCACTCACATTATCATCAGCTTTTAAATAGACTAAAAAGTCCTAAACAGCCAAATTAATGATATGAGCCAGATAGTGTATATATTATATTAGCTGATAGTTGAGATCAGTATGATCAAACTGTCCCAATTGTTTGAAAAAATATTGTATTATTGAATGTATTGTCTGTTGTTATAGCTAATATTTAGAGTAGAAAATCAATAATTTGAATGTAAGATGATCTTTTTTAAAAACCCAACCTTTTTCAAAAACCTGACCTTTTTAAAAATCTAACCTTTTTTGAAACCCTGACCTTTTTCCAAAACTTGACCTTTTTCAAAAACCCAACCTTTTTCAAAAACTTGACCTTTTTTTGAAAACCTGACCTTTTTCAAAAACCCAACCTTTTTTGAAAACCTGACCTTTTTTTGAAAATCTGACCTTTTTTTAAAATTCAATCTTTTTCAAAAACTCAACCTTTTTCAAAAATCTGACCTTTTTAAAATATAGTCTTTTTAAAAGGCTTATTCTCTATATACCTTTATTTGTATACCAAAATCTTGAACACAGTTCACAAAGGTACCAGTAATATTTTCAACTAAATGAGATCCTAACAGTTTGACAAAATTAATCAATATACAGTTGAGTTACCAATTTTGACAAATCTGGTGTACATTAATTCTAAGAAATATATGCATATTAGATGATATTCATATATCAATAGTGAAGGATATTTGACCAGATATATTTTATTTCCAAATAAATAAATCAAAATAAGGTTAATTCAAAGTCATTCAACTTTGAAATATTTGAATTCATATTCAACATTAAAATATTAAATCTTATCTGTAGTGTAATTTTGATGGTATTATATTTTCATTAAAAGGCTAGTCTAATTTTACTTCATATAGTTCCAGTAAAAGGAATAGTAATGTCTGGTTTCAGAAGACAAAAAAGATCTTTCAGCTCTGAATTCTTAATAACTATAAAAGGCTGACTGTTATAGATAATCTAGCAAACAAGTTTATCTTAAAATAACTTTACAGAGAATCTTAGCTATTTAGAGAATTGTCAAGTAGCAATAAATTAATAATAAGAAAAGAAAAAAAAACAAACAAGTTATATAAAAACTATACTTTTAAAAAAAAAATGACTCTATTGCTCCTGTTTGACAACTCTTATAAAATTTGTCAAAATGTGCCTATAAATTTATTGTTGAGCCATCAATAGTCTTATATGATACCTTATAGTTTTTTTTTTTTTTTTTTTTTTTTTTTTTTTTTTTTTTTTTTTTTTTTTTTTTTTTTTTTTTTTTTATAGTCACTTAGACTCTTTTATTATCTAAAATATCTAAAACAATAACAATCCAATGCAATGACTGCTATAACTATAAAGGACAAAGATAAGTTCTTTAGCCAATACTCTCTTTCCACTGTGCTCCTCTATTATCAACAGGTACCCTCAACTCCTCTGTACAATATTCTGTATCTTCCTCAAGACCCCCAGCTGCTATCTCTTCCCCTGATACTACCACTCTTGCACCATCTCCTAGAGAAGCCACCTCTACTGCTCTACAAATTTGCCAATTCTCATCTATGGATCTTACTCAAACACCCAATACCAATGTACTGCCATTAGGATCTAGACTCCTAGGATATGGCCCAAGCCACTCCAGAGATTCTCAGTCTCTCCCACTAACTGCCACTTGACCATCTGACTAGTGAGACCACTTGGCTGCCTACTCTCAGAACTCCAATAACCTTCCAATATCTCCCAATACCCCTCTACTTCTGGACAAACTACCAAAACATACTCTGGTGTCTGAATTACCCCCCCATCTATCTCACTACACCACTTATATTCTCTACTACCTTCCACCTCCATCTATCCTGTTCAATAATCTAGCATCACATTCCTTCTCAAGAATTGCCACTACACTACCCAATACTTAGGTAGTATAACCTTGAGTAAGAAAGCCCCCCAACTTCAGATCTGACCCCACTCCCAATCTTCACTGAACTCAGTCTTCTGTCAACCCACTGGCCATCTCTCAAGTAGGCCAGTCCTGATCCATTCCATTGCCTCAGACAGAGAGTACTCTGCCAGCCTATGACTACCAATGTGAAGGTCCTCTAGTCACTACCAACTCTGCTCTAGATCCTCCCCTTCTCCCATCTCTAATCCTATCAATCTCATTGCTAGCCAGGCCTCTACAATGCCCCACCAGAACCCCTTGTACTACACTCTGCTCACTCTTTCCACCTGAAGTAAACCTTGCATATCCTTCCAAACCTCACTATAGAGATAGAACCTGACCTCCCAATTGTCCATAACCAGTCTGCCCCAACCTTCTACCCCTAGCTCTGTCAATTGACAACTCCACCAACTCTGTAGTATCTTCAACTGCCTCTGGAAGTCCACCAGCCCCAGATCTCTATCTACTACCTGCAACACCACTATATCTCAACTAATCTGTGGCCACCTTCCTTACTATAGCTATTCTTCCACTACCTTCTTCAGTCTCTGCACCACTCACCTAGAAAAATCTAAGTAGTATCTCAAATACCACAACTTAGATAACCAGTATATATTTAAAACTACAACTCTTCTTATCAAGGAGAAACTTCTCTCTGACCAATCCATCAAAGCTCTCTCCTACTTCTGTAATATGTCACACCATCACTCCTTTAGCAGCACTATCCCATATACTGAAAACCAGATGTCCAAATATCTAACTACTTTTCCTGTAGCCACTGTTCATCCAAAAAGCCCATTCTCTCCTAGACCAGCTCTAAGCTCTATTATTTCACACTTACCTCAATTCAATTTCACTCTTACCAGTCTCTCATACTGGCCAATTCCTTTCTGCAGGCTTTCCACATCTGCCATACAACCTAGCCTGACCACTATGTCATCAGTAAAAGCCCCCAGCTTTCAGACCATATCTCCCATCTATAGTTCAGTCAACTGTCCCTTCAGCCAGGCCAACAGAGACTCTAAGGACAAAATATAGAGCAGGGGGAAAAGAGGATCACCCTGAGGCACACCTCTATCCAAGGCAAACTCCAGACCACTCTACCCATTCATTAGTACCACTGCTTGGTAGCCTCACATCAGGCCCATCAATCTCTGAGCATCTACTATACTGAACTCTGCCTTCTGCAATACTACCTCCAAATAGTTCCACCATACCCTATCATATGTCTTTTCTTGATCCAAGAAAACTATCTGCCTATCTACTTGCCAGCTCCTGCAGTTCTCCAAAACATTCTGCACTCAGACAGTACTGTCTCTAATCTACTTCTCTTTCATGAAGCCTCTCTGATCCTCACTCATCAATTAGCTATATTTTCCCCACCAAAATTTAAAATACCAACTTCCTATCTATATTTAGTAATATGATAGATTGCCAGTTCTACCATATGTGCTGATCCTCCTTCTCCTTATATAGTAGAGAGACCAACCCTAAGGAACTATTACTAATCCTGCAGCCTTCTCTCAAAATGAAGTTCACTATTTCTACTAGCTATCTACCAAACTCAACCCAGAACTCCTTCCAGAATTCTCAAGACAGCTTATCTTCCCCAGGTGAGGAACCAGTCTGCACTTTCTTCAGTACCTCCAACACCTCTTCAAGAGTTACCATGCTTATCACTGCCCCACCTATCTCAGATACTGCTACTACTAGCCAACTGCCAACCAAATTGTCATTATCCTTCTGTAAGACCCCTCCCCCCCCCAAGCCCCCCTTCATCTTGTCAGAGAGCTTGCCATTGTCCAGACACCTCTCCAAGCATCTGCAATATTAGTAACCTCAACACCATCCTCTTATAGCACTGAAGCCTAGCTATATTGCACCCTCCTAGTCTTCAGTATACCTGATAAATACTTGGTGGGCTGCTCTCCTTCTTTCAACTATCTCACCTGCAGCCTTACCAATAGACTATCTACTACCCTATCCTTAGCTATCTTTAGATCCAACTTCAACTCAGCCACCTCTATGACCAACTGGAAGTTCCTCTTACCTGACAAGTATCCCTCTTCCAACAACCTCAACCACCATCACAGCCCTCACTTAACTCTTCTCTATTTATCCTTTTGCTCTTTTCCAGCTACTTTTCCAATATTACACTAATAGGCACCTGCCAAATATTTAAATTTACCCCACTACTACTCTATTGGCTATCTACTATCCTTCTACTGCATCACTTCCTGTCTTGCAATTGTCACAAATTATTCCCACTCTGCCTGCCTTCTGAGTAGAGTCACATTGAGTTTCCAGTAACCTCTGCTCCTGCTAACTATCTGAAATCTTCCACACACCTCTACTCTTCAGTAATCTGACCAAGGGCACTACTATACCTCTGCTATGTCTAACACATTGCCTCAGTATTCAGCTACTAAAATCCAATCAATCCTCATTTCAACCAGATCCTTACCAATAGAGTACTACCTAGTAAAGAGCCTTAGCTTCTCCCTCTGATGCTGCTGGATACTATCAACTAATTCTATATCCCTCTCAACCTGAAGCCAATGTGAGAGTCCTACCAAGACAGCTACTCCAACTCTACCATTGGACCTGTCCAATGTCCTGTCATACACCATATTAAAGTCCCCCCCCCCAGAATATCCAGCCCCTCCAAATATAGCAGGAGTATGAAATAGGAAACCTCCTCTACTAGGAGTTCTCACAGACTAGCTCTCAAGAACTTCAAAATGCTACTCCTATAGATATATATGAGACAAGGATAGCTAAGAAGATCTATCAGATCTTTAGGTATATACTATAATTGATCCCCAACTTGGAGTATATTAGAGTCTCAGACTTCAGAGACCTGTCATCCTACCATATTAATGCACTAAAAGCCAGGATAGCCACAGAAGCCCAGTTCACTATCACTCTCAATAGTGATGAAGTAGAAGACTTCTGACATTCCATCCTTCAAGACAACTCAGACCAACTCCTATAAGGATTGATCTCAGTATTCTAAGATCCAAACATCTAGATTAGACCTCTCCAAGACCCCACATTTGTCTTCTATTTTTGTAGAAGAGAACCTTATAGATTAGAGAGCTCCTGATTTCTCTACTGCCAAATATGATAATATTATCAACAATGATGTCATCTTATGTGACATATGTGAGACATGTGATGAAGTATGTGAAGTACATGAAATGCATGATCTATATAATAATGATAAATTCATAGATCTCATCTCTTTCAAAAACATTCTGACCTCTGATAATAAAGCCCTTATAATCCTGAACATTCTGCTCTAAGTCTCTTAGTTATACTGAATAATACCAGTACCAGCATTTTGATATAATACTGAATAATGCCAGCACCAGTATTCTGATATAATACTGAATTATACTGGCATCCTAAACCTGTACAACTATCAGTACCAACTCTGAAACTTAGCAGTTTTTCCTATCCTGGTATTTTATTTTAGTTATTGGAATTTATATTTAGCTTTATATCTTAGCAACTATTAAATTATATTTTGTATAAATACCCCTCTTATTTTCTCTGAAATAAAGTCAGTTCCAGTTCACTTATATATAATCCCTTACAAGTAATCTAAGAGATAACAAGACAGTTAAAGATAAGAAGTTTGAGGACTATAAGACCTTAGAAAGGTACTTTAATAAGAACTTACTTATAACAAACTTGAGTTAGTCTAAGAGATACACCTTGAAGAGAATCTGGCATATTTGAAGAACTTAGCAATCACTATATAACAATATACTTAATATATGTACCTTATTAGAATATTTATTAAATAAGTTAAATCGAATGAGTCAGATTAGATGAGCTAAATTAGATGAGCTAAATTAGATAAACTAAATTGAATAAACTAAATTAGATGAATTGAATTAGATGAGTCAGATTAAATCTAGATCAGCTTAGTCATATGATGAATTGAATCTAAATTTGACTCAGATCTGAATATTTTATAATAAATTATATTTAAGTTTGATTTAAATTGACTCATTTGGAGTACTAATCTAATTTAAATCTTATCTGAATAAATTTAATTTATTTAGAGTACTAGATTTGATATTAATAAAAAAAACAACTCATTATTATTACTTTTCTCTTACTATCTTATAATAGGTATAGCAAACTAACTTCAGATAAAGAAAGTAAAAGTTAGAGATAGAAGACTTAAAAGATTATCTACCAAATCTTATAACTAGTATAGTAGTAGAAAAAGATATATAACTTTTAGATTTAGTTACTTTCTCTTAAAGAAACTAGAACTATTATAATTATATTATATTATATATAATTATAAAATATTAAATTTAATAATATATATTTATTATATTTTTTATATAATTTATTTAATAAATCTTTTTTTTTATTTAAATTATAATATTATTATTATAACTAATAAATAAATTTATTTAAATTTATCTTATAGATTAAAGATTAGAAAACACTAAAACTATTATATTAAAGATTTAATTTAATTTAATTTAAAAATTTATATTTATATTTTTAAATATAATTATTTTATAAAATCTATTTAAATTTAATAAGCTAAATTATTAAATTTAGATATATTTTATTAAGTAATTAAATTTATATTATATTATATTATTTTAATTTAATTCAAGTTAATTTAATTTATTAAAATTATTATAATATATTAATATTTGTTTATAGAAATAAATTTAGTTTAGAAAAATAATAATATAAATATACTAATATTTGAAAAAAAAAAAAATATATGTAAAAAATAATAATAGCTTAATAATAAACTTATAAATTTATAATAAAGAGTTCAAATAGAGATAAATGATCTATTTTTAGATAGCACTTAAAAGATATATTTTTTTTTATATAGCTTATACATGTATGTCTTTTCTCAGTGCTGTTTGGTAGAGAAAATTTGTGGGCAGAGTGAGGGGAAAGTTGGAGTGGTGGGTGGCAGGGTGGTTTTCAAGTGTGAGAGTGTAGGGGGGGGACTCCCTAGGGGTATTGGGTAGCAGGAGGGGATAATGTAATTTTATGGGATAGATTGGTAATAAATGGCAAAGTCCAAGTGACTA
>RBNI01006009.1:0-11848 GCA_003990745.1 Jimgerdemannia flammicorona
AATTATATAAGTATAATTGAGTAACTTTTGATATTATTTAAGTAAGTGATTTGGATCTTTATAAGTATTGTATAGATTATTTTACAGAAGTTTTCATTAGAAACTTACTATATATACTTAATTTTGAGCACTTTATCATATAGTAGATATAAATTTTCCAACTGTCACTATCTTTTTATTCACCCATATTCCAGATTAACCATATGTTGGATATATGTATGTGATCATTGCTCTTTGAATTTTTCTGAAGAAATTTCAAATGATTATTCCACATTAAAAAAACAGGGTTGGAATTGTTGGGCCATCTCTATTGATAAGAGTGTTTGATTGCTTGAATAAGTTTGTAAGATGTGAATTTTAGATTGTAATGAAGTTTCTTACAAGGCTGATGAGCATTTAAATACACAAGTTGCAATACTGTGTTGGTGCCTTGCATCGTAGATTTTACGGGGTTGTCAAGAACATATGATTATACAATAGCATCGCTATTATCACAGTCTGCTGCATATAGTAAAGTCCACTTTGCCGGTAGCAAAAAACCATCATTTCACAGCTCAGCCAAACTATGTGGTGCATAGGAATCGTTCCACCCATATGGTGAAGCCCACTTTGCCGGTGGCAAAAAACAACTCAGCCAAACTAGGAAGCCACTTTGTCGGTGACAACAGCTCAGCCAAATTATGTAGCGCCATCTAAAAATAAAATCGGGCACTGCCGAGTTGTGGCGGTGGATGCTCTAACGAACCCCTTCTTTCGGTCGTGCATGATTGTGTTGTGGTTTCTTCTTTCGGTCGTGCGTGATTTAATATAAAGTTTCTTTCGACTCCATAAATACTGTGTTGCGGTATGTTGAGTAGGTTCTGTGTGAAGATTACCCAACGTTGAAAGGCAAATTCGATCTCTAGGCACGATAATCAGATTGGCAATTATGCGATCCACCAAATGGATCTTGCCGTATTCAGGAGAGTCGCTATGTTACGTAATATGATTTTTCGCACCAGATCACAATCACCAGACGGCCAACGGTGTTGCATAATTTAACATGTTCAGGGTTGGTATGAGATACATATCATGTGCCTCCAAAACCGAATGTGTATCCTTACTTTCTTACTCTGACGATTCCGTTGCACGAAGTTGTCATAGCTGGAACCTAGCCGTCGCGTTTTGTTTACGTAGACGGAGCTTGATTGGACAAAAGTTGGCCTTCGAGAAACTTAAATATTCCCACATTCATCTGTGGCTATTGCTTATAAACATGCCAGTCGCTTGAGCGCGAACCTTCCCCTCGCTTATCTTTCCACGAAAACAACAAAACAACCTAACGAACGCTACCTCAACGGAAGTATCTCCAACCAGTATGTCGGGCGTCAACCGATCCCCTGCAAACATGAACACTGTCCCCAACGAAATCTTGCAAACCATTCTGGAAAACCTTGAGATTGATCAGCTCTTCCAAGTGATGAAAGTGTCTGTCCGTTGGCGCGAAGCTGTCTACTCCGCGCTATCTGTCAGATTTCAGGATACCACCGTGACCTTGTGGATCGACCAGGAGGGCCACCGCTCCTGCCAGCCAAAGTTCAAGTTCGAAAGCTACAACTCCAACACTAAGATCATCCGCTTCGTGCCCCTAAAGCCCAACGGTGCCGAGGTGTACAACCAGAGCTTCGGTCTCCAGAAGCCCGTCCTTCGCCTTATCACCGTCGGCACGAATGAGCATATAGACTATTTAGAGAAGGAGGGCAACGTCTCTGTCAAGCACACGGGCCGCAAGACCCTTCTCGGCTCCGATTTCTCAAGCTCCGACAAGCAGTTGCATACCTGGTCTTTCAGCTACTCCGTCGATCATTTCTATCGCGGTGACCGCGAGGTCAGTGGCGAACGCGTCCTCACGCCCGAATCCTTTGAATGTTCCATTTCGTTCCTGAACCCAGCTCGCGCTCACAAGGTATAGGCCGTGCCAACGCAAACTTAACGTGTAATATGCAAATCTTAATACACGGCTCCTTTTCCAATCCAGGCGAAGCTTCTGTGGTATCTCAAGAAGCAAACCAGGTTCCTGAACAAGAACCACCAAAGGAAGAAGATTAATGGTGATGCCACGTCCTCGGACGTTGAGGATTTTCTGCACGGTGGAGTGAGCAAGGATGATTTATATCGGTCACTTTAATTTGTTAAATAGAATTAAGGTCCATAAGCCACCAGGCAGTGATGATGTCAGCCAACCCCCTCGAAATTTTTGGGACCCTCACTCTGATTACAAAAGTGTCACCTCGCGTCGACGCGACTTCTTCACGCGCTTCCCTCGCCTTGCTTGATCCACGCGTCGAACTCGTCCCTTTCTGTACATAATACAATAAAAATCCGCACTCTACAAACCATGTTTGTCGTTAAACGAGGTATGCGCATTTCATCGTATCGCGCTTTGCCATCTACCTCTCCCGACGCATCTTCACCTAAAGGATGCGCGATTCGTCTTTCTCTGAAAGTGCAAACTCTTATACTGGTTCACGCTCTCTCCCGATTACCCATTTGAAACACTAGACGGACGTAAGGAAAAGGTCTTCTTCGACAAGATTACGTCGCGTATTTCCAAGCTATGCTATGGCCTCAACATGAACTTTATCGACCCTTCGCGGGTGGCTCAAAAGGTGTGTTTCTGCCCTTATTAAATTCTAACAGAATGCCAAGGTGTTAGTATCAGTGCAGAATCGTGAAAACGAACGCGTCAAAACACGTCACCACGCCGTGTCAAGCGCCGACGCGAATAGTTTGTTCTTTTTGAGCTACACGTCGTCTGTCAATCTCGATCTGGCCTTGGACCCATTTAACTGACATGTAGCCGTATATCTCACTTCTCGTCATATGCCACCATTCAGGTCGTCACTGGCATGTACCAAGGCATCACAACTGTTGAGCTCGATAACCTTGCCGCCGAAACCGCCGCCTACATGACTGTATCTCACCCCGATTACGCGATTCTCGCCGCGCGCATCGCAATCTCCAACCTACACAAGGAAACCAAAAAGCAGGTTCGCTATCCAATTGTGTTTTGCCCTTCGCCTCTGTCTGCAAAATCTTCGTTTCGAACTCCTATCTTTCTCTCCTGCGCCCAACAGTTCAGCTCTGTCATGACCGATCTGTACAACAACGTCCACCCGAAGCGGAAATTACATGCTCCTCTCATCTCAAAGGAAACTTACGAAATTGTGCAAGAGCATTCAGAACGCTTCAACTCCGCCATCATCTACGACCGCGATTATAGCTACAACTTCTTTGGCTTCAAGACCCTTGAGAAGAGTTACTTGATGCGGATTGGCGGTACGTCATAGCATAGTCTTCGCTGTCATCCCTTTAATGTCAATCATATACGTTTGATGCTGATTTCTGCTCCTTTTATGGCTCCCTCCCTTCCATTGTTACAGGCAAAGTTATTGAACGACCTCAGCATATGTTGATGCGCGTTGCGATTGGCATTCATGGTCGCGATATCGAAATGGCTATTGAGTCGTACAACCTGATGTCGGAGAAGTTTTTTACGCATGCGAGCCCCACGCTGTTCAACGCGGGTACGCCCATGCCGCAGCTGTCGAGTTGCTTCCTGGTGCAGATGAAGGATGATAGGTAGGCAATAAATTCCCTGGGCCTCTTTTTGGTGTTCATAAGAGAGTGCTTCTATATATAGTGTACTATTTTGTTGATCTAACGCCGATCAATTACGCATCAATTGATACCAGTATTGAAGGCATCTACGATACCCTCCATACCTGCGCTCTCATCTCCAAATCAGCCGGCGGCGTTGGTGTCAGCTTCCAAAAGATCCGTGCCTCGGGATCTTACATTGCCGGGACCAACGGCACGTCTAATGGAATTATTCCTATGCTTCGAGTGTTCAACGATACCGCTAGATTCGTGACCCAGAGCGGAGGGAAGAGGAACGGGAGCTTTGCAATGTGGGTATTTTTTTTTTTTTTTGCGGAATTAGGGACACTGCTGTGGATGTCAATTAACGCTTGATATTCGATTGTATTTTTGCTCAGGTACCTTGAGCCGTGGCACGCCGACATCTTTGAATTCCTTGACCTGCGGAAGAACTCTGGCAAAGAAGAGATGCGCGCCAGAGATCTGTTCCTCGGCCTCTGGGTTCCTGACCTGTTCATGCAACGTGCGTCAATTCACTTCTAACTCGATTGACTTGGGTTCCTAGCCGTCGTCTTCACCTTAAATTTCATTGTTTTTCCAACTGCTCTACATGGTTTTAGGCGTCGAGAACAATCAAGACTGGTCACTTTTCTGCCCTCACGAGTGCCCCGGCCTGGACCAAGTGTACGGCGAGGAATTCGTCAGACTCTATGATAAGTACGAGGGGTCGGGCAAGGCGCGGAAGGTGGTTAAGGCGCAGAAGCTGTGGTTTGCGATCGTTGGTGCACAGATAGAGACGGGGATGCCCTACATGTTGTATAAAGGTAAGGGGCACTCGTGCGTGGGCTTAGGAGGACAGGGAAATGGGAAAATTTACATTTATTCGATGAGGCTAATGCCGCACACTTCATTCGTGTAGATGCGTGCAATGAGAAATCAAATCAGAAAAATCTAGGCACCATCACTTGCTCAAATCTGTGCACAGGTGCGCTGAACACTCTATCCATCCAAGCAAGCGCGTGTTTTTACAAGAGGCAAATCTTGCATTCCACCCCTTCGTCTCCATCCTTCATAACAGTTTTATAAAACCTCCCGGTCATCATGCAGAAATTATTGAGTATACGGCGCCTGACGAAGTAGCCGTTTGTAACTTGGCCTCGATTGCGCTGCCAAAATTCGTGGACGCCCGTTCGCGCCGCTTTGATTTTAAGAAACTGCATCAGATTGTCAAGGTTGTCACCAAGAATCTCAACAAGGTCATCGACATCAATTATTATCCAGTGCCAGAGGCGAAGAAAAGTAATATGAGGCATAGGCCGTAAGTACCTACCTATCCCGTCAGTTCTACGTCTGGATTGTTTGCCACATTCATTAAGGTTTTTGCGACCTTTCCCATCCTGCCTTTTCCTAGCATCGGTCTCGGCGTTCAAGGCCTCGCAGACGCCTTTTTGATGATGCGGTACGCCTTCGAATCACCCGAGGCACGCACCCTCAACCGGGACATCTTCGAGACCCTCTACTATGCCGCTATGGAAGCATCGTGCGAGCTCGCCGCCGAAAAGGGGCCCTACGAGACGTATGATGGATCTCCCATCAGTCAGGGTATACTCCAGTACGACATGTGGGGTGTCACGCCCACGGATAGGTGGGATTGGGCCGCGCTCAAAGCCAAGATCGCCAAGCATGGTGTGAGAAACTCGTTATTGGTGGCGCCAATGCCTACGGCGAGCACTAGCCAAATTTTGGGGAATAACGAATGCTTTGAGCCCTATACTAGGTGTGTTACTGGATAGATTGGGCGGATGATGTGTGTGATGTGCCAATGACATGACGACATTGGATGGTTTTCGGAAATTTGCTCATATTGTCTTACTCGCTGTCAGCAATATCTATCAGAGGCGCGTGATGAGCGGCGAATTTCAGATCGTTGTATGTACTCGCTTTATTTCGCATTTTGTGTTTATGTTCTTTTCTTGGGCTCAATCAACGACAGATATTAAATACCGCACTTTATATTCCATTCTACTGACATAGAATTACCATCTCCTCAACGATCTCACTGAAATGGGAGTTTGGAGCGAATCCATGAAGAACCAGATCATCGCCGACAACGGCTCCGTGCAAAACCTTCCCGAGCTTTCCGAGGACTTCAAGAAGCTGTACAAGACGACCTGGGAGATCTCGCAACGCGTTCTCATTGACCTTGCCGCGGACCGCGCGCCCTTTATCGATCAATCGCAAAGCCTAAACGTCTTCATCCCGGAACCTAACGTTGGCAAGATGACCAGTATGCACTTCTATGCGTGGAAGAAGGGCCTGAAGACCGGCATGTATTATCTTAGGTCCAGGCCTGCGGTGGATGCTATCAAGTTCACGGTCGATCAGGTTAGGTTGAAGGAGAGGTTGACGGCGAATGGTGTGGTGAATGGAGCGGCGAAGGTGAATGGAGTGGTGAAGGCAAATGGTGTGGTGAACAAGGCCACGGGTATTGTCAAGGATATCAAGGTCGAGGAGAAGATACAGGAAGTGGTGGAGAGCGATGAAGGGGAAAGGTATGATGACGGGCAGGCCGCGATTGCGTGTTCGGTAAGTGAGGATACCGTTGATCTTTGATCGTTGATTACGCAAGGGAAATATCAGTCAAATCTCGCCGACATTAATCTAAATTGTTAAATTTCCCCTTTCGATTATAGCTTGACAACCCTGATGCATGCGTTATGTGCAGTGGTTAAAATCAACATTTGGTCATTCATGTCTGTGCAACCATCTGGCCGTATCAATTTTTTTTTTTGTTATTTTGGTGCTGTGCTGGCTGACCATATTTTTGTCACGTTAATGTATATTTTCTTGCCTCGCACATGCAATTGCATATGTCTTGTAGTATCTGTATTTATTTATTTGGTAAATTCAACGAATGACCTTTTACAATGGGGTGGTGGGGTGGGGTGGTGATGCAGTGCAGTGGATTGTGACTTGGTGTTGAAGCCGAGCATGCCGCATCTGGAGCATGCCGCATTTGGAAATTATGGCGACAGTCACGTGGCCGATTTTGCCCCAAGAATTTAACCAAACGCCCCTTCTCTTTGCTGCTCTCTCCACCTCTTTCCGCTCCGCGACTCCCATGTTCTTCGACCAATTCTTCGAGCGTCTGTCCGTCCTCTCGGGCGGGATCCCCGCGGATCATCTTAAGATAGCCTTCTCCGTCCTGCTCACCTACCCTTACGCCGTCATCTTCAACAACCTGCCAAACAACCCCCAGGCGAAGCACCTCTTCTCTATCTTCATCACCACCATAACCTTCGCCTGGTTCCACGAGCTCTACGTCGGTTTCATCCACCTGATTACCGGTATATTGATGACCTACGCTATAATGAAGTACAACAGGGGGAAGTGGGCTCCGGTGGCCGTATTCGTCCTTACCATGGCCCACATGTCGTATTGGTACGTTACTTGTTTTTCTCTCTGTGGCGGAATCTTGTCACAGTTAAATTGGTTAGAGCAGAACCGATCAGCAAAGGCGTAGAAAACCGACCTCCTCGTTATCAGGGCGAAACGCCCTCGTATATATAATTAGTTCCCTTTTCGAGAAAGCTATACAACGGTGCCCAGGGTTTCATATCTGTGCTTTAATCAACCTTCTAATCTGTCGTCTCCCCAATCTCCAGCCATATTGTCCGCCAGATGGAGGGCCACCTCGGCGATGCCGGTTTTGATCACACCGGACCGCAGATGGTCCTGACCATGAAGCTTACGTCATTCGCCTTCAATGTGTACGATGGGACAAAACTCGAGAGTGTATGTCAATCACATTGGTTTGATTCCAACGGACCCATGCGGCTAGTGACAGGTCCAGTAAATCTCACCCTAACACCCCTTGCGCATACAGAAACTCTCCGAGTATCAACGTAGCAAGCAGATCCGCACCTTCCCCTCACTCATCGAATACATGGGCTGGGCGCTCTTCTTTGGTGGCTTCCTGGGTGGCCCCGCGTTCGAGTTCGCAGACTACAAGAACTTTGTCGACATGACCGTTTTCACCGTCAAGGACGAGAAGACAGGCAAGACCAAGATGTTCAAGCCGAACGGCACCGTCCCGGCGCTCAGGAAGCTCGGTCTGAGCTTCGTGTTCGTCGTCGTCCTCGCCACCGTCGCGCCACACTTTAACGTGCAGGCCGCACTGAAGCCTGAATGGGCATCCGAAGCGTTCTGGAAGAAGTATATAGTCATGCGAACGTGTGACGTTTATCGTGATGTGGGCAAATGAATTTCATGATCTCAATATCAGACTTCTCATCACCCAATCGTCGCCTTCTCACTCTCGCTCTACAATCATAGATTCTTGTTCGTCCAGGTGGTGAGCTTCTGCGTTCGTGTGAAATACTACATCATCTGGCTGATGGCTGAAGGGGCGTGCATCCTGTGCGGACTGGGCTTCAATGGGTACGACGCGAAAACGGGTACGGCCAAGTGGAACCGGGTGCCCAATATCGACGTCGTCGGGTACGAGACCGCCCAGAACATCAAGGAGCTGCTGGAATCCTGGAACATGCGCACCAACGTATGGCTCAAGAACTACGTCTACCTGCGGGTTACACCTCCGGGGGCCAAGCCCGGTTTTCTTAGTACTCTAGTGACGTTTGGAACAAGTGCGCTGTGGCATGGATTCCATCCGGGCTATTACCGTGAGTGTCGGTGTGGGATGGGTTCTAAGCACTCTTTTTTTTTTTTTTTTTTTTTTTTTGTGGGAGTCAAGCAGGGTGGAGTTTTAACTTCACTGACATCTGCATCCGCTTTCCCATATCTTGACCCCAGTCACCTTCGTCACCGGCGCCCTCCTTCAAAACACGGGCAAAACCTTGCGCCGTAACCTTCGTCCGCTAACGCTAACCCCAGACCTCAAAGAAGCACTCCCAATTAAACCATACTACGACCTCCTGGGCTGCCTTGTGACGCACGCAGCGCTAAACTACGTGGTGATGCCATTCGTAATCTTATCGTTCTCGGACTCGATTCGGCTCTGGGCGTCGCTGCTGTTCTACACACACGTGGGCGTCGTCGTCATCGAGGCTTTCTTCAGGCTCGGTGGCAAAAAATACCTGCAGGGGTTGCAAAAGAGGAGGGTTGAACAGGCCGGGTTGCAATTGAAGGAGATTCCCGAGTCCAGTAAGGTCGTAGTGTCAGAGATGGGTGTGCCGGAGACAGCGACGGAGGGCGGTGTGCAGGTTGGGCGGGTGAAGATGGAGTGAAGGTATTTGGGGGTTATAAACAATGATTGCTCGTTCATACGGCAGCCGCTTTTGATTTCATTGAAAATAAGACCACCGTATAGATGAGGTGATGCCTCAACTATATGGACATCGCGACTTTATTATTATTATTTGATTGAAGAGACGACGGAGGTTTGTATTGTACATGTGTGCAAATTGGAAATGATATATATCTACAACACCATCCGCAACAATCTGGACATTATACTCGTGCACGGGTCATAACAAATACACCAACAGTAAAGATGATGTGAGGCCCTTGGGCGGTGCACTCACAATCGACGCAAAGTCCAAGACGATACCGCACTGTGGCATCCTTGGTAACAAATCAGTGCAGCCACTCGAGAGTGAAGGAACGGTTGGCAAAATCCTGATGTGACATCACCGTCAGATTCACAATCACAATACAACCATGGACGATAGATACAATAGAAAAGCGACTCTTTGTATTATTTCATGCGGACTCTGTTACATCACTTTGCCGAGTCCCATCAATTCACATAGCCACCCAAGGCATGGCAAGACAGGAATACAATAAATACAAGGATTCCAACGATCCATTCCGATGCTGTATCAACCCACCTGAATAGTTCCGTGGAATGGATCCAGCTACGGATATGAGACGCCACGAAGATGCGGACACGAGGTACAGGGGAACCTGCAAAGCCAAGGAACATGGATAAAAGCGTGTGATGAACAAAAAAAAAAAGAGCTACCAGCGAGAAGATACAGATAGGAGACGCACACGCGCACGAGCGGAAATTCAGTGGTAGTGACAATGGTTGTTCCACATGATTCGAGACATCTCCTTTGGAGACGCTCTTCAGTGAAATCTTGGTATACATCAGATGTCATGCGCGCGCATGGTAAGCCCGATCCCATTTTGGGAATATGAGAAATGAACACGTCAACTCACCATGATTTATAAAGTCGATGTGTAGCATCGGCCATTGTTCTGCTCTTTTGGTGTCCGGATCAACCATGCAATTATTATTTCTCTTCAGGCCGTTCGACAACTAACGCGTCAAACGGATTCTCCGTCTCGACGCACAGAGGCGCCTCGTCAGGAAAGGCCAGCACGATTTTCCATGCATGAAGCATCATGCGGAAGGTGTCAGTGTACTCGGGCTGCTCGTAGTTGAAGTCGCCCACGATGGGATGGCCGAGTAACTGGGTGTGCAGGCGCAGCTGGTGGCGACGGCCGGTGATGGGCTCGAGCTGGACCATGGTGACGGGCAGTGAAGGGCAGAAGAAGCCACGTCGGAGAACATTGATGCGGGTCTGGGCGGGGCGACCGGTGAGGTTGTCGATGCACATGCGGAAGGAGTGGGTCGGGTCCTTTGCGATGGGGGCAGAGATATCGTAGCTGATGCAATATGTAACAAGGGGGGGGGGTTATTCTCGTATTCGCAATGTTTGATTGTTTGAAATGGGAAACATGCTAACCTGTCCAGTTTCATGTGGCCCCTCACCAAGGCGACATAGGTCTTTTTGACCTTGCGGTCGTGAAACAGGCGACCTGCGGCGGCAGCAGCCTTCTTGTTTAAAGCGAGACAATAAATACCAGAGGTGGCATAGTCGAGCTGGTGGACATTACGCAACTTGGTGTACTGGGGGAAGCGACGCAGAAGGGTTGCCTTGACGGTGTCAAGGTTTGTTTCAGTGTTGCAGTTGGGAGGGTGGTGGGGGTGGTTGGAGTGGTCAACGTTGCAGTCGGGAGTAGGGTGGGTAGGGTGGGTAGGGTGGGTAGGGTGGGTAGGGTGGGTAGGGTGGGTAGGGTGGTCGCCGTCAATGTAACAATCAGGGGGTTTGTCTACGACAAGGTAGTTGAGACCATGATGCAGGATGCGCATGACGACAAATCAAAATCAAAAAAAAATGGAGCCACGTCATTTATATAAGAGTCGGCCGATACACGTCATGTATAATAAATGGTTGGCTGACAAACAACCCCCAGATCCCGACTCGGCCCCCAGAATTGCAATGTGCTCAACCCAGAATCGCTCTCTCCCCCGCTCTGTCCCAAACGTATAAATACCCCCCATTTCCTATATAAACCCCTCTCCTCTGCTACTCCTTTCCCTGCTTGTCTGTCGAAATGTCTAACAGCATTGTGGTATGGAACAATCCTTTGCAATACCTTCCAAAAATCACACCTACTCCCTTGCCCCCCCCTTCTTCCCCCCTCCACACGCTCACCATCCTTTGTTCTTGATTCAATCTCCTTATCTTTTGCAGTCTAGTGTCTACCGCTTCGTGATCGACGACGTAGTCAGTCAGGTGAAGGGCGACTTCGAGGACATGGGCATCGACGACGCCATCCTTCAGGAGCTGCAGAGAGTAAGTTCTATAATTCCATGCTGAAAAGAAAGGACCGACTTTAATCAGACAATGCTTGAGTTGAACGTTCTCCAATGTACCCACCCTCTCCCCTTCACGTAACCCGAAACCATTGCTTTACCTATCCTCAACTCAATTGTCGTACCATCTCTCCTATTTTTTTGTCTCTCCTTGTCCTGCACGAATGACCCCCCCCCCCTGCCACCGCAGTCGTGGGAGAACAAGGTAGCACAATCTCGCGTCGCTAACTTCGCCGTCAGTGAGGACAGCTATTATGCTGAGGATGCTGACATCGAAGCTGCTCCTGGCGGTGCCGGTTCCGCTTCGCAGTTTCATGCAGTCTCGCCAGCCGAGGTAAGCCAACTCAACAACTCGTGCAATTTCAATTCAATTACTCTCTCGAGGCCAATTGTTTTCAGAACGGAATCGTATACCGCTTTTTCTTACGCCCACGCTTCCTTCACGCAGACCTTCTCACAAGCCGCTGCCGCCGCCAGCCTCGCGACGCTTGCTTCGGCCGGCGCGGCCATGCAGAACGCTGAGGCCCAGAACGCGGTTGGCAAGCCGCAGCAGTTTATGGTACATGTTCACGAATAACCCCC
>RBNI01006010.1:0-11848 GCA_003990745.1 Jimgerdemannia flammicorona
TTTTTTTTATAGTCACTTGGACTTCCACTTTATTGCTAATTACTATTTAATCTATATTATATTAATACAAAGGTACAAACATACCCTTTACTCAATCTTACACAGACTCTCCTCTCCTCTCCTCTGGAGAGTTACCAACCCCCCAGTGACCCCAACCCTCCCCCTACTCTTTTCACAAATATATTTTACAGGTCTCCTACAGATTTCTCCTTCTGGTCCTCACTCCTACCATCAACCATTCAAAATATCCAGGAATAACCACTCTTTTCATATAACTCAAACCCAAAGCACTACGTACTGACCATCCTCAAATACATAAAGCCAATGTCTGGCAAGCCCAACCCAAATAGCCAGAGCCCACCCAAAAGTCAACCACTTATCTCCAATACCTTCCACTAGTCTATACCAGAGATCACTCCACCTCTCACCCTCTACCCCCCCCAAAGATTACAACTCCAGCCAGTCCTCAATGACCTTCCAAAAATCTCCCAAAACCTCATACTTCACCAGTCAATACTCAGGGGTCTGTACTATACCCTCCTTCTGCCTAATATTAAAACACTACTCACACTCCAATGTACTCCCTTTTACCAAATGTCTCAACTGATTTTTCAGCATCACATTGAGCTATAGTAGCCTCCACCATATCACCCAGAACTTAGGGGAAAGCTATCTTGCCATCTGCTTATACTAAGGCCAGATGTCATTCTAGTCCCACTCTTCACTGATCCCTACCCCCTGCCATAACTCTGGCTACAAATTTCACCCATGCTCTAACAGATATTCTATACTATTCTCCAGCTATCATCCACTAGTACACCACCCAATAGTAGGCAGTTCCATCTTCACATCCATAGTCCCTGCCACTAGAGACCAATGCAGTAGGTACTATCTACTACTTCCTATCAGAATCCTCTATAGTATATCTTCCATACCAATCTCCCACACTCTCTGCAAAAGGGGCACCCACTCTTGACCCTACGGTTCCCTTGCTTGCTTTAGCCACCATACCCTCAAGTAGTATAAGTACTTAGTGAAGTTCACCAGATCTAGCCCTTCTCTGTCTACTGGCATTGTCAATACCTCCCAGCCAATCTGGCTCTACTTCTCTGCCCATATCTACAACCTGGTTATCTTCATCAGTCTCTTGACCACACAAGCCAGAAAGTCTAAGTAATATCCCAAATACCATAGCTTAGACAGCCAGTACATATTCAGCACTATCACTCTCTCTGACAGAGAGATATAATGGTCTCCTCACCTCAAGAGAACATTCCCCCATGCTAGTAGCCACTGCTCTCACCAACCATAAGGTATTAGAGAACCATATATCAAAAAATAAATCTCCATGTAGCAGACCACTTCTCCAGCTGAGACCACTATTCCTATCACATCACTGCTAACTATTTCTCTACCTAGGACCAGAGTCTCACACTTATGCTAATTAAGCCTAGCACTCAAGCACTCCTCATATCATTCCTCTATACACTTCAGTGCTACCATATCCTCCACAGAGCTCAGCCTGACCACCATATTATCAGCAAAGACCCCAACCTTCCAGTTTACTCCAAAAATATTCAAACCTCTAATGCTGTATCATATTCTATTCAAAAAGGGCTCCAATGAGAGAGCATAGGAGATCGGTAACAGTGGATCTCCTTGTGACACTCCTCTGCCTAGAGGGAAGGACTCCCCTCTATGCCCATTTACTATAATAGTTGTCTGACTCCCCTTCAACAGACAAATCAATGATCTTCTAAACTCTGAGAGGACCCCCATTTGCTTCAATATCACCTTTAGCCATATATGCTGAACTCTGTCATAAGTCTTCTATTGATTCAGAAAGACTAGTTGACCATTGACCCTGGCTACATAAGTGCTCTCAATAATACTGTGAACCCATGCTGTCTCATCTCAGATAAAATGACCATGACAAAGCCCCTCTGCTCAGTCCCTAATATCTGCTGAGCCACTCTTTGTAGCCTGGCTACCAAAATCTTCATCACTAACTTGTGGTCTATATCCCAAATTATGATTAGCCTCTAGTTCTTCCAATCCTCTCTTCTTCTCTTATCCTTGTACAACAGAGCTATAAGCCCCAGGTACTGTCCCTCAATCCAGGACCCTGAGCCAATGACCTTATCATATATCTACACTATCTCCTCTAGTACAATCTCAACTCCAGCCATCTTCTTCCAAAAATTCCAAGGCAATCCATCCTCCCCTAGAGCTGTCCTCATACTCATCATTGCCAAAACCTAACACAACTCCTCTCCTTGTTCAGGGGCTTCAAGTTTGCCCAGGCCCACAGCTGGGTTGGGGTGCCAATCCTTCAACTGCCATTCAATGCCTAGGGCATCTTCCCCACTCTCCTCCTCACTCTACAGCTGCTTCCAGTGAGACCACAGTTAGCCCAAGATCTCTGGTATCTCAGTCACCATATCCCCTGCCTTGTCCAATACTCCTTCCTACTGCTGCCTTATCCTCTTTGCTTATAGTAGTCTCAATAGAAACTTTGTAGGCTGTTCCCCCTTCTTCAGACTCTATCATAATAGCCATGCCACCAACCTCTTTACCTGTAGTTTCTCCTCCTCTCTGAGCAGTCCCTTCAGTTCTACCACCTCCTACTAGATCCTTTGAATTCTCCAGTCTCCTTTCTTACAGTCTACCAAAGACTCAGCCCACCTCTCCAATAGTTTCTCTAATCTCTGTGAAGCCCACCTAGCATGACTCCTCTGCTGGGCTCCTCTCCCTCTCTCAGCCTCACTTCAGTACCTCTGAGCATCAGATTGTAACCACTGCCAATGATCCCTGATCTCCAACCCCTGTGCCCTCAAGCTAATAATCCTAGTACTAATATCTACCACCCATTCCTTTTACAAGATATGGTCCCAAAGCAGCAAGGTATTCAGACACCAATGTTCAGGCCCTTTCCCACTACTCCCAAACCTCCCTCTGTCTAGCATACCCCAGTGGTCCGACCAAGGGCACCAGACTTTCTCAATCTCACTCCAGACATCCATACCCTAGTACTCAGCCATCAATACTCAGTCAATCCTTGATCCCAACCCTGCCACTCAGTGAGTATAGGTCTGATGATCTTCCCACCCAAGTTGCCCTGTATCCACCAAAGAAATCAGTCTCTCAATCTTCTCCCAATCTTCCATCCCTCCACTTCATCAGTCCTGTCCATTCTGTCATTATATATCATATTAAAGTCACCCCCCAGACAGTTAATCCCTACAGCTGCCAAAATACTAGCCTCTTACAAACTCCTTATTCAATCCATATATTCCCCCCTTTCCACTAGACAGCAGTATGACCCAACAGTCAGGGGACTCCAGCCTGGTCTCCTTTATGCTCTCCACACCAATCTGCCCCCCTAATGTTCAGTGTCTCCAATGTTCCCCTCCCCCTTTCTAACCAGAATGTCCACCTGACCCTGCTATACTACTACACCTCCCCATTCCCTCATCTAATTCAGTAAGTCCAAGTTAGCATCATAGCCCACATCCTATAATAAGAAAAGATCTACATCTAGTCTCTTAAATTAACTAAAGATATTCTGACATCTTGTTGTGCCCCTCAGACCATTGATATTCAAAGAGAAGATTCTAGTTGTACTGTTTATATTGAATAATATTTAGAGAAAAAGTACCCACTCTGTAATTCCATACTCATCTCTTTGCCAGTAAGATCCAGGTTCCTCTCTGTCTCAAGCTCATCTGCCTCTCCCTGCTGAGCATCCAGTGCCACCAAGATCTCCTGATAATCTACACCATCCACAGCCTCTATCTCTGACTGGTAGTTCTTGCACACCACCTATCACTTTTTCAGCCCTTTTCTCAGACCTCACATATAAGCAGTATGATCATTTGCAATTACTAAAAGTGATACCTCATCTACTTGATATGTCTCAGCCTCCAGCAAAACTGCTATTATCTCATCTCAGATTTTTCTCAGCACCTCCTCACTATAAAGAATTTCACCCCAGTGCTTCTCACTCAGTATCTAAAAGTTCTCCTCTTTTAGCTCCATACCTACCACATTCTCAAGTATTTTCCACAGCCATTTCTCCTCATCCACAGCCTCCTCAACTTTCTGAGCCACTCTCTTCTCTCTCTCTGCCTGCCCTCTCTCTGTATTCCTCCTTGCCAACTCATCTCAATCTCCTTTAGCACATCCTGCAGTTCATCCTCACCAGCAGCCTTGTCTGGCACTCTATACTGAAGGTGCTCTCCCTTGATCATCTCTATATCCTCCATGACAGCACTCACTCTAGAGCCACCTCTCTCCCCCTGGGTCACCTCAGGAGCCACCCCCTTCTCCCCAGTCCAGACACTCACTCTCAATCCAGCATCTTCAGTAGTGGTCTCCCTTGCTGCCCCCCCTTCCAACTTTATCAATAGATCCTTCTGAGTATGCCTCCTCTGTACCCTCTTCCAAGCTGCTCAATCCAGCTACACATTCTGGCCATTCATGATCTTCACCACTGTCTTGGCCTCAAACTCCTTTCAGATAAGTCTCCTCCTTTCAACAGCCCCAGCCAGATCTTCTAATACCTCCAGCAAGTCCTCTTCTTCCTCCTGCATCTCTTTCACTCTTAAGACCTTATACTCCACTGGTCTCCATTTGAGTACCACTGGTCAGTCCCACACTCTCCTCATATTCTCCTTGCCCACCAGCCATACCCTAACATCCACATCTCCTGTTCTGAACTCTGTACCTTTCTAGACCTAAAATCCAACATCTACAATATCCCAATACTCCTTGATAGTCTCTGCAATCAGCCCCCTGATCATCTCCTTCAACATTGTAGGAATATTCATCACTGTCAACTATATCACTTGGGGGTCTCAGTATAAGCATCTGGCCATGGAGATCACTACTTCCCCCACCACCACCCCCTTCTCCATCACCTCTAATAGCACATTCTCCTCCTCAAATTCAACCTCCTTCCCTTCCAGTCACTTCAAAAACTTCACTAAGACAGCTCCCCTCACCTTCTAGGCCAGGAGCTCCAGAATCATCCTTGCAGTCACCACCAAGCCCCAGAACTACAGTATGATAGTGAATTCTAACCTCAATTTCTTGAGTAATAGAACTGCCACCAGGCCCATTACACCATCTATCAGATCCCTGGGCCTCATGCCCACCCTCTGTCCAGATCCACCATTAACTATCATATTTAGATTTTTTCCAGATTTGCAGTCTCCTTGCCATCAGCAGTCCCACTCCCCCCAGCCACTACTCTTTCAACCCTGCTGTCCTCACCACTCAGAGCCACTCCACCAGACCCTACATCCCTTGCCTTCTCCTTACCCTTCCTCAGCCATTCCTCCAATCTAGATGACAGATATCCCCCCTTCACCTTATCAGTAAAGCTCACCCCCCCAGTCCCCAGTCTCTCAGCACTCCCTTCTCTCCTTCTACATCCTCCAGGCAGTAAGCCCTACATGCTTCCCCCCAAGTCATGACTCCTCCCCACATACTGTCAGTCTAATACACTAGGACTACCCTGCTTAGTCTAGATACTCATTGATTGCTATATTACTAGTACCTATTCTCCAAAAATGCTGTTGTGGGTATTGCCAGAAGTTTGTATAATCTGAATGTTACCAGAGAAAGGTATCCACCCTACCAATCTTCTCTGGAGTTCCCCTCCACCTCTCTCTCCCCACTAGCTCTAGTGGGTATACCCTGAGCTAAACCTCAATTATTCTCTAAAAACTACCCATTACCTCACACTCCCCTAGTCAATGTTCAAGAGTCTATATCACTCCCCCCTCCTGCTCAACATCTAGACACTCCTCACACTCCTGAGTACCTCCTTCTACCAAGTGGCCTAACCAGTAGTTTAACATGATATTGTACTATAGAAGTCTCCACCATATTACTCAGAACTTGAAGGGAATCCATCTTGCTACCTGCTTGCCCTACAACCAAATACTACACCAATCTCACTCTTCTCTAATCTCCACTTCCTAAGAACTACTCTTCCTAGACAACTTCTTTATCAGAGATAATATCATTGATGGTAATCTTATTAAATAGTATCCATATAGTATCTAAATCTATAAATAGTTTAGTAGTTATTAGTATAGTTAGATTAGTCTTATACTATATAACTATATACTAACTCAGCAGTCAGTTGACCTCTTGACATATTAGTTTACATCTTGTACTATATAACTATATTCTGACTCATTAAATACTAATGTACTTTACCTATATTTAGTCTAGTCTAGCTAGCCTTCTATTAGTATAAATATTCCCTCCTCTAGACCTCAGAAACTCAGATAAGAATACTAACAAGAATACTTATCCACAATTATCCCTTCACACACTACTTCTAGTATTAGCCAATAGCAATATTATAAATAGCAAATAAATCTATTTAATAACTCATAAACCACTCTTAAGTAAACTTACACTATATTATATCCTACTTTTAGCTAGATCCAGAAATTACCTAATTGTATATTGTCTGCAGCAATATGTCAATTCAACTAAGCTAGTCTTAGTTTCTTAAACTTCCTAAAATATGGAATTCTAAATATCTAGAATAAGTCCAAGAAATAACTTTGGTTAAGATGTCAACCTAATCTTGAAATCAACAGGTATAGAGAATGTACTCTATATGAAATTGATCTTAGAAAATAATCTTTCAGAATATTCAGAACTTCCTGAAAACTCTTCCAGAACTATGAAATACTACTCTAATAAGTACTCCCTTATAGTAATGAAGTTCAAAGTATCTATATCTGTCTACAGATCTACTAGTTCACTTGTCTCTTTATTTTTAAATTATTTCAATCTGAGGTTTATTCACTCTAGATACTAGAGATATTTTTACAAGTTTGCTATCTATATAGTAGCTAAATTATGGCTTCTTTTTCTGTAAGTTACTTTATATAGTTGTGAGATTCATGCATTTGTATATTTTATATAATTATGAGTTTATATATATATATTTTGTATAATTATACAAATTATATAACTATAAAATCTGAGAACTGCTAACTATAATACCACATTATATCAAATATCAGATTTAGAAACTTTCATCAAATGTCTCCTGGAGTGACCACCTTTCTCCTGCACAATTCACATTACACAAACTTCAAGCAATGGTTTTCAACACAACTCGGAGAAAAGGTATTATAAAAATATCATCAAGTAAGAGTTCTGATGGGTATGCTGGGTCAGGTGGACCTGGGGCTTTCAGCTGGCAGCATGTGGGGAGAGGTTATGGATTGGAGATGGGGGCCTTTGGAGGGTCAAAGAGTGGTAAGGGCTCTGGAGGAGGACTGGTGTCTGGTGGATCTGGGGGAAGGCCTAGTCCCTCCAGCTTTGCTGACAAGGTGAAGGCAAGTAGATGGCCTGCTGGAACCAGGGCTGGCACTGCTGATGGGAAGGGCAAGGCTAGCATCAGGAGGGAGAGTGGCCCTCAGGGGGGAGAGGTGAGTGTAGGGGCTGGAGGGGCTATGGCTGGGGGTATAACTGTTGATGGGAGTATGATGGGGGATCAGAAAAAATAAAGAGATGTGACGGCTGATGGCCAGGTGGGGCAGGGGCTCCCAATGTGGAAGGGGGACCTGGCAGATGGTGTAACAGGGCTGGCAGTGGCCCCATTGCTCAAGAAGTCGATCTTGGAGTTTGAGGCTACCTTGTGCTTTCAGGGCTTAGTGGTGATGGCAAGGATGATCCTGGGGCTTATTTCGAAGCAGGTGGCTGGGGCAGCCTCAGTGAAGTTCCTGAAGGGTCTGGAGGGGGTTGAGGTGGGCTTTGAGGAGGTGGGCCCACTGGATGAGGCCCTGAAGACTAGAGTAGTAGTTGAGGAAGTGGTGGTCTCCATAGTGCAGTACTTGGGATGGGACCCCAGGGTGGTACAGCTTCTGCTGAAGGGGGTAATGATGGTGATGTAGGAGGAGACTAGGAGGAGGGTGGAGGAGGTGATGGTAGAGTATAGTGACATGGTGGAAATTGGCTTCCAGATGTGGGAGGGGACCACATTCAGGACAGGTGATGTTGATGTCAGGATTCAGCTGGTGGGAAAGGAGGCCACAGGAAAGATGAGTGACTGGCCCTCAGTGCTAATGTGGGGGGCATTTGTCTGTAAGGTGTTGAGAGTGAAAGGGAGTGAAGAGGAGGAGGAGGACTTATTGGAGGCTCTGGAGGAGTTGAGTGGTACAGTTGAGAGGAGGGCAAAGGCCTGGAGAGTGTTTGAGGAGTCCACACATCTGGAGATTGTGGATGGGAAGCATATTTACACTGACAAGAGGCAGTGGAAGTGGGCACAGGGGCACAGGAGGCAGAGGGAGCTATTGGCAAGTATGAAAGGAGAGGCAAAGAAGAAGGCAGATGGGACTGAGGTGTCTGGGGGCATTGAAGCCAGTGTCTGGGCTAGTAAAGGAGAAGGGGAGATGGCAACAAGCAAGGAAGGAGCTGGGAAGGTGCTGAGCAAGGACCCCTATGCAGATGGCACATTCGAGGTCTGGGAGCAGGAATTGGATGCCACCCCCCCCCCTCTTGTCAGGAGGGGCCTGGCTGTGAAGAGAGTGACAACAGCAGATGTGCAGATGCAGGGGGCCCAGCAAGTACACTTTGGGGTCCCCAATGTGGCGAAACGGGGCTAGGTGGTGGCAGTTGGTGAGGACAAGCTGGTGGATGTCCCTGAGGAGGAGTGGGATGAGGCTGCCAGTGTAGGAGCTGATACCACAATGTTGGATACAGGGTGGCCAGGGGGAACCTGCTGTGGATGAGTAAGGTGATGGATAACCTTGTGGCTGAGGAGTTTGGAGAGGTAGACCTATGTGTGATGCCTGAGGAGCATTGGGCATAGATTCTGTATAGCAATGGGATGGTGGAGGCGCTGAAGGTGGAGATTCTGGCGATTTTCATAGAGGAGGAGAGATATGAGATTGATAAGGTGAGAGAGGAAGAGCTAACAGTTGTTGCTGGTGAGCAGACTGCCTACTGTTGGGCAGAGCATCATGGTTTGCATCTCTGACAGGAGGCCTGTCTGGAGTATCATGAGGACTTTGAGGAGAGAGAGGATGGGGTGATGGCTGAACTTCTGGGAGGGTTGGAGGTACAGGAAGCTGAGAAGAAAGAACTAGCAGCAGAACATGACTTGGACTTGGCACAGGAGGAGTTGAATGTGGATTTGTAGAGGATGTGTGCAAGATATAACATTATTTCTTATGAACAGTACAACCAACATTTGCTCTTTGAATGTAAATGGGTTAAGGGGATCTGGGTGGCATAGGAACATTTTTACTTAGCTTAAGGGATTGAAGGCTGATCTCTTTTTACTGCAGGATGTATGGTGTGAGGATGAGGAAGATCAAGTGGAGTAGACTAGAGAATGGGGAGGGGCTACTGCTTGGAATGGCAAAGTGGCAATTCTGGTGAGGAAGGGTAGAGGGGACTTGGGTGGAATTCAGAGCTGGGGGGACCATTTGGTCTGGGGAGAATGGCACTGACCTGGGTGGGAATTGGTGAGGATGGGTTTCTGCTACTGCCCTGTAGTTAGGGGTGAGCAGATTGAGTGGATTAGGGATCTGTTGGAGGAGGGTGTTTTCTTGGAGGAAGGTGTCAATGTCCTGAGAGGTGACTTTAATATGTTGCGGGATCCTCAGCTGGATAGAACTGATGGAGGAAGGAGTGCAGGGGGGAGGAGTGGTGGTCTGAATAAGTGGGAGGAGGTGGAGAATCTTAGCTCCTTAGGGGATATGGGCAGAATACAGTGGGGTGAAAGAAGGGTCTATATACACTGGGTAAATGGACTGGGTACTAGGATTGACTAGATTCTGACAGCTGAGTGTTGGGGTGCTGATGTTTGGAGAACTCTGGTGGTGGAGTGGTGCCCTTGGTCCAATCACTGGGGGCTATTGGGGCAGAGACAGTTTAGGGGGAGTGGAGATAGACCCAGACATTGGCACCTTAACTCCTTCCTGCTGGCTGAGAAGGGGTTGTGGGACCCATGGGTGGAGGATGTCTAAGTGAAGATTGCTACCTGGATATGTGAGGGATCTTCTGTGGAGGTCTGGTGGATGAGGTTGAAGGAGGCTGTGAGGGTTTATTGGGGAGGGGCTGGTAGGGAGACTGGAAGGCAGAGAAGGATGTGAGTATGGTGTACTTCATTAGATTGCAGATGGAGTGGGCAGAGTTGCTTCATTCTGAAGAGATGGAGGATTGGAGGTTGGGGCAGGCAAAATTGGAGGTGATGGAGCTGCAACAAATATTGCAAGTAGAGGAGGAGATTCATATGAAAGGAATGGCTGCCAGACTGTAGTAGCAGGGGCTTGAGGAGGGAGAGTGGCCCACTAGGTACCTGTTGAGGCTTCTCTAAGCTAGGAGGGTGTACCACTGATGGGATGGGGTCTTGGATGCTGAGAGAGGTATAGTGCATGACACGCAGCAGATCTTGGGAGTACTGAAGGAAAAATGGCGGGGTCTGTGGAGTGAGGAGGAAGGGGGGGCTGAGGAAAAGGCAATTGAAGACACACTGGAGAAGTGGGTGCCACCACAAGTAGAAGGACTAGGTGATTTGATCTTACTAGTCCAAGAGGAGGAGATCCAGAGAGTCCTTGTGGCAACTAAGCTGGGGACAGTGCCAGGAGAGGATGGGTTACCTTGGGACTTCTGGAAGAAGATGGCAATTGTTCCTGGAGTATTAGGAGAGATGGCAGCCCTCTGTGACCATATTATTCTTAATGACAAGTGGGTTGGTGAGCAGGACTTGGGGCTGGTGGCCTTATTGTACAAAGATAAGGGGAGGAGGGAGGACTGGAAGAACTGGAAGCCAATCATGCTTCTGGATATGGACAGGAAGATGGTGACTAAGGTGATTGTTGCAAGGCTACAGAAGGTTGCTCAACAGGTTCTGGGTGAGGAGCAGTGGGGCTTTGTAGGAGGCAGGCTTATCAGAGATGGGACTGCCTGGGTGCACAGCATCATTGAGAGGGCCTGGGCTTGCAGACTGGATAGTAGACTGGTCTTTTTGAACTAGGAGAAGGCCTATGACCATGGATGGCAGGTATGGCTAGGTAAGGTGCTGGATAGAATTGGTGTCCCTCCAAGGTTTCGGGCTTCTATACTGAATTTGTTGGAGGGCAGTAGGGCAGTGCTGTTGTGTAATGGTAACAGGGGTTTGGCATTTCCCTTGGGAAGAGGAGATCCTCAGGGAGACCCACTGTCTCCTATCCTTTATGCCCTTTCATTGGAACCTTTGGTGGATAGGATACATCAGAGGGTGGCAGAGCTCTCTATGTATGGTGTAGTGTAGAAGGTGGGGGCTTTTGCAGATGACATGGTGGTTGGACTTGGTTCAGTAGTGGATGTTGCAGCACTCAAGACAATAGTGAAATGGTATGAGGCACACTCTGGGGTGAAACTCAACTCACATAAGTGTGAGACAATGGTGCTAGGGAATGAGCTGGTGGGAGGGGATGTCATTGGAACAATTGTCCCCACAGGAGAGGTGGTGTGGTATTTGGGCATCTTCCTCTCTATATATGGATCTGTCTTGCCACAAGTGTGGTGGGAGAGGAGGGTGGCCATTTGGGGAGAGGCTCTTAGAGGTTGGGGGGGTCTGTAAGAGGGTTGCTTTTTAGGGTAACCATTACGTAGTTCTGGAAAGATTTTCTGGAGTTCTAGATATTCTGAAAGACCGTTTTCTTATGGTCAAGATCAATTTCGTATGGAGTACGTCCTCTACGCTTATTGATTTCAAGATCGGGTTGACGTCTCAACCAAAGTCCCTTTTCGGACTAGTTCTGGATGTTCAGGATTTTCCGTATTTCAGGAAGTTCAAGAAACTAAGACCAGCTTAGTTGAATTG
>RBNI01006011.1:0-11848 GCA_003990745.1 Jimgerdemannia flammicorona
TTTTTAATGGACTCATGTCCTGCGGATTTTTATTAGAAGAGAACCTAGACTATATAGGCCAAAACCCTTCCCCACCACCCACCAAGCACTGCCCCCCCATTAACCTAGGCTAAATATTGTCCAGCAGCTCGACCATGCCAGGTGCAGCAGGGCCTGTATTGACCCGTACCTCATTCTGCACACCATACTCTCCCTACCACCAGGGGAAACCCAGCCATATGCCAATGACCAAAAGCGCATACCCGAGAACCCAACATATGTACAAGGCCATACTCAAGCTGAATAGAATAGCCCCTGCCACCCCAAAGAGGATGACAAGCAAAGAAAAACCCTCATCAAAGTACAACACAGTGGGTAGGGCCTGGTTCTCCCAGTCGAGGTGAGTAAAGGACTTATACATAAGGTGGGAGGAGACCCCCAATACCCCACTACTCAAGCCTGTGGGCCTCGATCACATTGCCATGTCAGCTCTCGGTTCTAGTTGAGTGTAGCCAAGATGCCTGAAATGGGTAGCCTCGGGCCCCCCAACCCCCCCTGATGACTGGGGCCCAACCCCGCTGACCACCAAAAGAAGCCGAGAGTGACACCTACCACCTAACCATGCCACACCAATCAAAAGATCCCACTGAAGTAGCACCTGCCCCAGCTCTGACGACTGCCCCCAGCCTGGCACCCCACTGGTTCACTGTTATCGCCCTTCCTCTTATCTGTAATAGCCATCTCTCCTCCTATCCTGACAACACCTGAAAAACAGTCACCTATGCCAGAACCATGCTCGCCAGGAAGCTCGCCAAAGCCAGGGGGCCCCACCACAGGCACTGAGGATCTGCAGGTAACCTACACTGAGCACTTGATGCCCAAGGTCAGCCGACTCCCTACATAGCCTGAGATACACCGAGACAACTCCTTGTTGGCAATGGCTAAAGAAAGAAGGCACTGTACCAAAATGAGTACACCCCAGATGTAGCTAAAGGCACCAGAATCAATGAAAAAGTGGTGGAAGCACTAATCTGACACCGATAAAGGGGCAACTCATCACTATTACCCTCCTCCCACCATGCCCCTACAGGTACAGCAAACCAACCCGAGGTAGAGGGGGTAATAATAGGGGAAAGGGGACTTGGAAGGTCACCTACCAAACCTTGTGATCAGTAAGATAGTAGAGAAAGGGACCATAACCACCCAGCAACTGCAAATCTCTATACTGGTCTCCTATTGGTACTTTGGACTTCTCTAACAACATCACTAAGGTGTGTAGTCATCTTGGCAAACTGCTTGATGAGTTTCTCTATTGGATCAGCTTTGGCTGTCTTGGAGGTAGGTGGGGATGATTGTCTGTTTACAACTGTGGCAGATATGATACTGGTTGGCTTTGATGGCTCTATCTTAATACCAGTTATTTTCTCCATTGAGTGTTTGGCAGGATGTCTGGCAGTCCAATATCTCTATATAAAGACTACTTTCTGGTCAAGGGTTAGAGTAGCTGGGGTAGACTGGATTGCTATAGAAATTTCAGAGTAAACTCTTTTGAGGAAGGTTGAATTAGCTATTTGTTCCTTAAGGGCATCATTATAGCCAGTCAAGACAATCTGGTGGCAGATTCAGATATAGAATGAGTTGAGTCTCTGACAGATAGTATTGAGTTGATCCTTAAGAGCTTGCTTGATCTCTTCAGTATAGTATGTAGTTCTGAGGAAGGTCTTCATGTTGATAAGTTTGGCTGCACTAGTATCAGTAATAGTGGCTGCATTGAACTTATCTCTGGCAGATCCTCTGAGGCTAACTAGTAGAAGGGCCAATTGTGCATCCATGCTAAGAGCTCATATGGCAGCAAATTGTTTAAAGTCTTTAATGAAGATCAAGATTGACTCTTCAGTAGTATATCTATAGAATATGGGGGGATGTATTTCCATCTTGTCTTGAATTCTTGCAGTGGTAACTCTTGTAGTCAGGGTAGTTATTGTGGTAGTTATTTATTTTTCAGCTTGATAGTGAGGAATTGTCTTGAATCACCAGCCAATGGGCACCAAGTTGTCATATAGTGATCACTGAGTCCTTCAAATACATCAGATTCTCTCCAAGTTGTATCTCTTAGACTAATCTCCAGTTTTTTATAAGCAAGTTCTTATTGAAGTATCTTCTCAAAATCTTATAGTTCTCAAACTTCTTATCTTTAAACTGTCTTGTTATCTCTTAGATTACTTGTATATAATTGAGGGTAAGTGAACTTGACTGACTTTATTTCAAAGGAAATAAGAGAAGTATTTATATAAAATATAATTCAATAGTTGCTAAGTTATAAAGCTAAATATAAATTCCAATAACCAAATAAAATACTAGAATACAGAAAACTACAATTGTAAGTACAAGTTCAAGTATCTGTACAAATAGTTGTATAAGTTTAGGATGTTAGTAGAATTTTGGTGGTACAGGAAAAGGATACCAGAAGAATTCTGAGTTATGCAAGATTAGAATATCAGAAGAATTACAGTTATATAGAAAAAGAATACTAGTAGAATTCAGTATTACCAAGAACTTAAAGCAGAATATTCAGGACCATAGATACTTCATCTTCATCACTATCATCAAGGTCAGAAGTTGGAGACAGAATGTCTTCAAAGGAGATAAGGTCCACAAATGTTTTGTCCATTTTGCATACTTTGCACATCTCACATATATTATGCAGAATGATGTCATTGCTGATGACATCATTATGTTCAGCATCAGTAGAGGCTCTCCAATCTATGATATTCTCTTCTACAAAATAAGAAACAAATGTGGGGTCTTGGAGAGGTTTAACCTAAATGCTAGGGTCTTGGAATACTGAGATCAATCCTTGTATGAATTGATCTGGGTTGTTCTGGAGGATGGATACCAGAAGTTCTCTTTTTTTTTTTTTTTTTTTTTTTTTTTTTTTTTTTTTTTTTTTTTTTAATATTTTTTTTTTTTTTTTTTTTTTTAATAGACTCAAAGTTCTGCAGATTTTTATTGGAAGAGAACCTAGACTATATAGGCCAAAACCCTCTTCCATCACTCATCAAGCACTGCTCCCCCATTAACCTAGGCTAGCTATTGTCCAGCAGCTTGATCATGCCAGGTGCAGCAGGACCTATGTTGACCCATATCTCATTCTGTGCACTATGCTCTTTCTACCACTAGGGGGAACTCAATCATATGTCAATGACCAAAAGCACATGCCTGAGACCTCAATGCATGTATAAGGCCATACTCAAGCTGAATAGAATAGCTCCTGCCACCCCAAAGAGAATGACAGGCAAAGAAAAACTCTCATCAAAGTATATCACAGTGGATAGAGCCTGGTTCTTCCAGTTGAGATAAGTAAAGGACTTATACATAAGGCAGAAGAAAACCCCCAATACCCTACTACTCAAGCTTGCAGGCCTCAATCACATTGCTGTATCAGCTTCTAGTTCCAGTTAAGTGTAGCCAAGATGTCTAAAATGGATAGCCTTGAGCCCCCTGACCCCCAACAATAACCAGGGCCCAATCTGCTAAATTGCCAAAAGAAGCTGAGAGTGACACCTACTACCTAACTACTCTGCACTAATCAAAAGGCCTCACTAAAGCAGCACCCACCCCAGCTCTGATGACTGCTCTCAGCCTGACACCCTACTGGTTTACCATAATCACTCTTCCTTCTATCTATGATAGCCATCTCTCCTCCCATCCCAACAACACCTAAAAAACAGTCACCTATGCCAGAACCATACTTGCCAGGAAGCTTGCCAAAGCCAGAGGGCTCCACTATAGATACTGAGGACCTGTAAGTAACCTACACTGAGCACTTGATGCCCAAGGTTAGTCAACTCCCTATGTAATCCATAATATACCAAGACAGTATCTTATTGGTGACAACAAAAGAAAGAAGGCACCACACCAAAATGAATACACTCCAGATGCAGCCAAAGGCACCAGAAATCATGAAAAAGTAGAGAAGACATTGATCAGACACTAATAAAAGAGCAACTCATCACTATTATCTCTCTCCCACTACTCTGCAATAGGTACAGCAAACCAACCCATAAGGTAGTAGAGAAAGAAGTATATATCAGAAGTTCTCTACTTTATCACTATTGAGAGTGATAGTAGACTGAGCCTCTGTAGCCACAATAGCCTTCAGTATATTAGTGTGGCAAGCTGACAGTTTTTTAAAATCTGAGATTCTAGTATACTTCAAGTTGAAGATCAACTATAGTGCATGCTGAAAGACCTGATGAATCTTCTTTACTATCCTTATTTCACATATATCCATAGAGGTGATATCTTGAATCTCTTGGAGACTGATCTGAGGGAACTCCCAGCAGAGGAGGTTTCCTATTTCATACTTCTGCTACATCCAGAGATATTCAATAGCAATAGTGATCCTTGTTTCCATTTTATGGTAGTAGAGGATATAATGATAAAGATCACTAGTATCCAGGTTGAGGCTAGGAGTTCTTCTTGTATAGGTCCCCATAGCTCTCCTGATGTCTTGGAATATCCTATTCTAGACTGAGAGGTCTTAGTAGTTCCTGGACCTTGAGGTTTGGTAAGCAGTAGGCATTTTATTTATAGTAAGTCTTTAGAACTATTTCTGTGAGCTTTGTTTGGATTGCTGCTATTGCAGTTTCTTGATCCTTCTTTTATATTCCTTAAGATGTCTGTCTTGTAGTCATAATGACTCACAGTTAGTCATTATTACTCATCTTATAGCTCAGATGAGTCATGCCATATGATCTTCTTATACTCCAATCTGGTGGCTTATAAGGAAAGACTGTCTCCTATGCTGATATCATTATTCTGAGATTACCATTATAATATAAATATATATAAATTATAATATCTGATATATAATAAAGTCATAACCAGTTCAGATAGTAGGAAATAAAAATAAGCTATAGATGAAAAATATAATTCACTCATCAAGAATAGTATATGAGATCTAGTACTCTTTCTACCAAACTGCTAAGTAATTAGATCTAAGTGAGTATATATATAAGATAAAATACAATGCTAATAAAAATGTAGAGTAGTATAAAGCTTATTTTATAGCTAAAAATTATTTATGAGATATAATATAAACTATGATGAAATATTCTCTTTAGTATTCAAACTTACTTTAATAAGAATATTTCTTATAATTGATATACTATATATATATATGATCTGGAAATTCACCAGATAGATATTAAGATAGTCTTTCTGAATAGTAATGCTGATATCAAACTATATATTTATCAACTACAAGGCTATAATAATCAGAATGATGAACTCATATATAGATTATATAAGAGCTATATAATATATCAAATAAGTAATATAATTATAGAATAAAAATATTAATAATAATCTTCTTAATAATAAGTTTATATATTATAAAGTAAATAATTACATATATATTCAGTATTATGATGATGACAGTATAGTATTTATTAATATATAAGTAGATAATATCATTATTGTTATCAGTAATAATTGACTTAATAGAGTAAAGGAAGCCTTATACTGAGAGTTCAAGATGATAGATATGGGTGATGTATTCTTTCTTTTGGAGATATTAATTGTATATAATAGAAATATATATATTATATATCTTTCATAAGTAACATATGTTCAAATAATTCTCAAACACTTTAATATAAGTAATTGCAAGCCTATTGATATATATCCTGATAGAGACTTTTATAAAATTAAAGAAGTCTGATAATATATATGAGAATAACAATAATATATCTACCAAAAATACTATCACTAATATTCTCTATTAATAAATCATTAGTTCTTTTATATATTTAATATTTAGAATAATATCTGATATATATATCCTATACTATTAATAAAATAATATAGTATTTCTCATACTATGATAACTTGTATTGGTCAGTAATTAAGAGAATATTTAGATATTTAAAAGAATCAGCATAATATACTTATATTAGATAGATATAATAATATTAGATTAAGTAAGAGTAATGATAAGAGTAATAGTATCAGGCTATCTAGTATATGTGATACTAATTGGGTCAGAGACTTGGATGATCACTAGTCTATAACTAGATATCTCTTTTATATTAATGAAAATAATGGCAAGGAATTATAAATATACAACAGAGTTCTATTATGATATCATTAATATAGGCAGAGTATTAGATATTATCAATAGTAATAAAAGAGACTATATAACTTTGTGAGCTATTAAAGGAGCTCAGTTTCACTCAGAAATAGAATTCTATACTAATCAAGCAAGATAATTAGTTAATGATCACTCTTGTAAAGAACTCTATATATTATAGTAGAATGAAATATATTGATATACTTTATTATTTTATATAAAAATATATAGAGTATGAAAGTATATACTTGGAATATATTTCTATAGAGTATATGATTACAGATTTCTTAAAATATTTTTAGACTTTTAAAAGTCTCTTATATTATATATATATTTCACATCTGCATTATATATGTATATTTGTTATATCCCTCATCTATGAGCAGATTATATACATGGGTTATAATACATTTCTGCAGGTATTTTAGAATACTTTTTGATCTGTAAAAAATTTCTTATATATAGAATTTTATAATTATATTTAGGTTATATACAATTCTAGTTTTTTGCATACATTATATATTGCCTTTTATTCTAGTTTATATTTGGTTACAGTTTGCATTCCATTTTTTTTTTTTTTTGGTGTACATATCTCCTTGAGCAGGAGTTTTGAGTTATGACAACTTGATATGTATGACGTCATCCATAGGAGACGTCACCAATCAGCGAGATCAGTGCACTTAAATTCGCGCATCAATAAAACCGCCTCTTCCTGTATTCCAAAGAAGTATTATACAACACAATAGAGTGGTTATAAAAATAAAATAAAATAAAATAAAATAAAAAGCCAAGGGTTTTTTTTAGAACTAGAACTGCGTCAACGGCTAGCTGTCGCACAAATCATAACGAGGAAGAGAATCATAGTTCAGTGGGGGTAATGAGGTGTTTTTTTTGCATGTCCATGTCCATCCGATTTATATGGTTATCTTCGCTCAATCAAAGTGGAAATCCAAAGATAAGAAAAAAGGATATGCATAAAGATTCACCATGTAAAATTCTTTAATTTAGTCTATAGGTTTGACTTATATATTTTCCATATGCATAATATTTGAGAATTTTACCATACCATATAAATACACGCAAGTAAAATTAATCATATATATTTTGGATAAACTTAATCGTAGAAGGTTGACGGCCAAGTCTATATATTTTAGATATACCATATTACTTATAGTCCACGTGGCAAAGTCTACCTAAGTGTATACAACGAGTGCAGGGGATTCCCCGACATCCTTTTTTGTCCGATCTGCATCCAACGCACGCCATTCCGGGAGAGTTCCGTTTTGTGGTCCTGTCGGTAGCATGAATGCGACATCGCCTCTTCCTCTTCAAACAGTCTGGACATTCTTTGTACGGAATAGGCCTGGGGACGATAGTGGTGAGCGTCTGTAGAGAGATATTCGCGCTGGAAGGAGAGGGAAAAGAGAGTCGACTAGCAGGGAGCTGCTGAAAAGTTGACTCTGGCTTCAGCGTTGCTTGATCGATTGAGTCGCCATTTGAGAAGTCACCAGCGCAAGCTTCCGAGGTGAATTGAAGTTGTATGGCATCAGGATTTGGCTCACTGGTTGAGACGCCGTTCGGTATTATGCTGTCGTGAAGCTCCGACGTGGGATGACCTTGAAGGATATCCATGTTCTCTTCTGGGAGACAGAAGAGACAAAATTCAAAATAAGGAGGCATGCTGGACAGCTGAGGTCCATGTCGTGGAAATTGCGAGCTGTCCTCGAGGCTTTGGGAGAATGAGTCGGAATTTTGTGGTGTGTGAATCGTTGTCCATGCTCTGCTTTAAGGCGACGAGACACCATTTTGTACATACGATTTTGTCTGTCTGGATATATTATACTTGTCTGCGGTACGTTGCGAGATGGAGGTTTGACGATGTTATTGACCAAGATTCAATTGGGCGCGTTGCGCTAGCGAGATGGGTCTTCTTGAGTGGTATGCGAAAAGGGAGCGTAGGAGGATATTTGGGACCTTATCAAAAATTCTGGTTGTGTGGCTATGGTATTTATAAATAACACGACACAATTGGAGGTTTAATAAGTTAGTGACGTCCCTCGAGAGACGTTAGTCTATCCATATATATTATACCTATATAACCACCGCTGCGGAATGTCTATAAACAATGTTGCCTTAAACTGATATTTCGGTTGGCAGAATTCTTTCAATGGCAATTGTGATTATCGGACTTCATCGCTCGATGAGTATTTTCGAGACACCAGGGAGATTTTTGCCAATTTAGTATAACTTCACTACTTAGAAATCCCCAGAACTCCGCACGTACTTTACAACAGGTTTCCTATTACGCCCACTTAAGTCGGCACCGAATCCTTTACGGATTAGTGTTCTTTATGCTAACATTTCAATTCCATGACAGATCTTGAACTTTCTCGAACAGCCGGAATGAAGAAGTTACCATAAAAATAATGGCGCCGAGGCGCAACAGCTCAGACTACCATAACCCACGTATCGTGTGGGGCGGCCATGCATCTATGTTTCTTAACAAATCTGGAAATAGCACGCCCCCAGAATAATCAAACGACGGCATTGCAAACGAAACGGGCTTCTAGAGATCTGAATCCATCAATGTTTCGCAAAAAAAAAAAAACTTGTCCAATCACTATACGTAGCTCTGCACAGAAAATTGTGATGGGGATGATCGAAAAAGGGAAGGATGCGATGAAATGAGAGGATGAATGCCACAGTCTTTTGCTGCGTTGTAATCCTTTTCGTCGGAGCAAATTCCAAATCGTGGAAACTCTGTGACCAAAATGGTGAAAAACTGCAGCTGGATTTTTCTGTCACTTAATTTAATAATTTCGTGGGGCCCCATCAGGATTGAAGAATATACAAACGATTTGTGGATTTGCCACGAACATGGTTCAGGGATTTCCTTGTGTGGGCCAAGTTGACGTCATGGCTATTTTCTTAACCTGCTGTCTAACAATCTTTTGCCTCCGTGGGGCCAATTGTGGCTCTCTCAATATGTTGAAGGTGTATGCTCAGTCCAAAGAAGGGCGAGTTCTCTTACGCGAGGTCAAGTTCCCACATTTATGGCCTGAATGTGGCATATTATCCACGTGACTGGGAAATGACTGCACTATCGCATCATACATTCCCTGACATTAGGGGAATAAATTGCCATATCCGGTTCGGAAAGTACGGGCCGAAGCGGAACTCCCCCCTAAAATCGGAAATGTGCCAGTTTATAGCCTAGGTTTGCATAATTCGGTTGGTGATTTTAAGATCATAATAAAACATATTATGACAGGTGCATAAGGGCGAACAGGGTATTCTATATGAAAACGATAATGAGTACATGGTTCCCCAGTAAACGTATGAATAGATAGGTATGGTCCTACCCGTACTTGACATTCGGAGGGAATAGGGTTGCCGGAGCGTAAGGCTCGGAATAGCGGAGCGTCACTGGTCATATGATGCTGGGTAACGTGTCGCGAATCTTCAATGTTTAATCCTGGCATATTAGCGATGACTCATTGATTGTATAGCAGATCAGCTACTGTTTGGTCGTTATTCACGGTCTCACTGGACATAGGTAACTGCATTTGTCATCTGCAAGCAAAGTGAAAGAATTTTTATTACAATGACCCTCCAAAACCTTTTGGAAAAAAAATAAAAAATAAAAAAAAAAGTGATGGAAACAAAAAGAATGGTCAATGTCAATACATCGTTGTAGGAATACAATTGCCTCTTTACTCAGGTCAAAGAACGACCCCCACACGCAAAAATTCGGAATCGGAAGATGCGACCCGTATGGTCTAGGAAGGCTAGGTGCTTCAATCACAGTGTACATGCTAACGCGAGTTTATAGATTATCAACTTTTCTGTGCAAAAAAAAAAAAAAAAAAAAAGTCATAGGAATACAGAAATACAGCACGGGGTGTCCTCTGACCGGTGTCCGCGTACCGTCTGTGACCGCGTCTGTTTCACCGACGCCTCGGATATTTCGATTCCGCCTGTGGGCAAATTCAAAAAAATTGGCAACTCATTATATGACCAAAATGACCAAAAACAGTAGCTGTTATTTATTATACACAAAGGGTTTCATAAGTATTCAATGGGAACTAGACAGTAAAGGAAACTATGATGGAGCTCTTGGAGATCACTCTTTACCTGCGATAACTGTTTCTGGAATTCGACCTTGAAACTTGCTCAATTATCTGGTGGTAATGCCCCTGTATTCGGGCGGCGCGCAATGTAAAAAAGCCTGTCACGCATACTTCACCAAGGGCGATCATACGTCAACTATCTCAAGATAAACTGGTACCCAGATAGATTGCAGTGGGCTTAGCATATTACGAGCTCGAAAAGGAAGCCTTCAGTTTCCTGCAAAACTCTAGCACCAATTGCTGTCGGCCCTAAGGTTTTACTTTGAATACAAGGTCCTCCGGAGTTTCGCCAGTAAAGTCTTGCCGCCAGAGGCACTATACGAATAGTGGGGTATGTGCAGATATTGTCCTGTCGGTACTTGACATTCGGAGGAATGGGGGTAAGGCTCCGAATAGCGAATAGCGGAGCGCCACTGGTCACACGATGTTTGGCAACGTGGTAACATGGAAGTCGTGGCCAATTCTTGATCCCGGTATCTGGAGAAGCAAATCGTCGGCGGAACTTTAACATTGACAGCTTGGCTTTTTTGGCCTGCTGGCTGCCTTTTTGACCTGCTGTCCAGAGCCCTTTGCCAATTGTGCCTCTCTCAATATGTTGAAGGTGCGTGCTCAGTGTAAGGGCGAAGTTCTAGCGCCTGAACGCGAGATTTTCAAGTTCGCTTTTTGAGCAGGATATGACTCCCGCGTTTGTACGGTACGATCCCCACGGGACAGGCTCAATTGTCGAAAATGGGCTCCACGTTGCCGATTTATGATTTACGTAATTTTTCGGTTCTGGACAATAAAGGAAACTTTGATGGACCACTCTTTTACCCGCAAAATATATAATGTCCTCTTTAAAAAGTCTGTCACACGTTACCTCTCACCGCCATTTGTCCAACATAGACATAAATTTACCTAGTGATCAACTTGAAATATCGCCTTTGATCCTTGCCCACAATGGAAATAATGAAAGTAATGAAGTGACCTCAACTGTCCTGAGATAAACCGGTACCCAGATAATTGCAGTGTGCTTTCTTGGTGTTGTGGTTCAACCCTTTTTTTTTTTTTTTGCAAATTGTGTACTCAGGAATACAACGTCTTCCAACGAAAGATTATGCACCGGGACATCATCACGCGTTAAGTTCCATATTTTGCGTGGCGACCACATGGAGCAATCAATACATCCATCACATTCCGCGGAACAATTCTTGACATTTTGGAGAGCGTGAGATTGCAAATCCTAGAAAACGGAAAGGCCAGTTCCGAAGGGCCAATTCTGGGTCAAAGGTGGAGAGGTCAATCGTCCGGCAGCCGATCTGCCCATTTTAAATCGATTTTCGGCGGAACGTAAAGACGCCATTCGAAGATTTACGATGAACTTGGCTTCCTTGGCCTGCACCACGCCACAACTCTGGTGACTGTGTCGTACAGGTATATATATACCTTTCTAAAAAATTTATCTCATATTGGAATATATCCGGAGGATGCTTGGCGCGCCAATCCATTGATTCAGAATCTTCTTTTAATAATTGCAAATGCTGGCTTATTGGCAGTGTGGTTCAAGCACAAGGTGTTCTTTACAGAAGTCTTTAAGGACGCGACAAAAAAGAAAGGGAGGGGGGGA
>RBNI01006012.1:0-11846 GCA_003990745.1 Jimgerdemannia flammicorona
TATAGTCATTTGGACTGTACCTTTATTATCCCTCTCATCTATAATATAATATTACATCATATCCCCCCCTCTATCCTATCCCACATGAGACCCTCTTACTCCCATCTATTACCCAGAATATACTCCTATCAGATATCTCAATCCTCTCTCTACTCTTTACTATAATCCTCCTTACTAGCCCCTTCTAGCTCCCCCCCTTGGGCCCTCATCTAATTCACCACCTATTCAGGAGCTCTAACATTAATTACTCCCACCTTGCTTCTCTCATCCCAACTGCCAACCTGGGGTCCTTCTCAATGATACTCTGTCAGTGTTCTACTAGTCTAATCTATATAGCTATCACTCATCTAACTATTAGCTACTCATTATCCACACTACTCACTAGGCATGACTACAAGACTGTCCACTGCTCACTACCCCCTGGTATAGGAACAACCACTCCCAACCTCTACCCAATCCTCTTCCAGAAACTCTCTAAGCTCTCACACTCTCTCAGCCAGTGTTCTAGAGTCTATATTACCCTGTCCTCTTGCCTGACATCAAGGTATTCCTCATAATCAAAGATTTCTCCTTCCACCAAGTACCCCAACCAGAAGTTTAGCATTATATTCCACCTCAGGAACCTCCATCACACCACTCAGAACTTGGGTGGGAGCCATATTACCACTTTCTTATTCTATGATCAGATGCTGGCCTAGTCTCACTCTTCACTAATACTGACTCCCTACCAGGCCTCTGGCCAGAGATCTCTCCTCTGTCCTCCAAGGTACTCCATTCTATCCTCAAGACTAAAGTCCTCCACCTGACTACTTCTCAACAGAAGATGGTCCTATCTCTATATCTAAGATCCCCAGTCCTCTTCTCTCTCTTTGCCCCTCTATCAGATACCAATGCAGTGGGCTCTATTGACTACTCCCCACCAAAAGCCTTTGTAGTACATCTTTCAGCTCTCCTTCAGTACCATCAAAGAGAGTAGGTTGCTAGAGCCTCTTCTGAGCAACACCTGTATCTCTCAAATACACTATATTAGGAATACCCATTCTCTTCTTCTCAGCTCACCAGCTCATTTCAACCACCATGCCCTCAAATAGTGCAGACATTTGGTAAAGTCTATTAGGCTAAGCCCTTCATGGCCCACAGATACTGACAGCATCTCTCTGATTTGGCTGTATCTCCCAGCCCAGAGCTATGAGTAGACCATCTTTAAAAGCCTCTTAATCACCCACTTCAGAAAGTCAAGATAGTATCCTAGGTATTATAGTTTTAGCATTCAGTACACATTCAGCACCATTACTCTTCTTACTAGTAAAATGTGTCTACCACCCCAGTTCACTAACACCTTGCTCTATTTAATCAGCTTACACTCTCATCACTCCTTAGATATCAAGGAGCTATATACTAAGAAGTAGATCCCTAAGTACTGGACCATCTCTTCAGTAGAGACAATTATTCCAATAATGTCCCCCCCTACCACCCCTGCACCAAGTACCATCATCTCACACTTATGCTAGTTGAGCCTTGCCCCAATGTACCTCTTATATCATTCTACTACTCTCTTCAGTTTGGCCACATCCTCTACTGATCTCAATCCAACCACTATGTTATCTACAAAGGCCCCAACTTTCCAATTCATTCTGAGAATATTCAAACCTCCTACTCTATACCTGATCCTATCCAGCAATGGTTTCAAAGCAAAGGCATAAAGAATAGGAGAAAGTGGATCCCTCTGTAGCATCTCTTTACCTAGAGAAAAGAAGGTTCCCCTGTGACCATTTGTCAAAATAGCTGTCCTGCTCTCCTCTAGCAAACTGATAATAGAGCATTGAATGCCCTGGGGCATACCAATGCACCATAGTACCAAACCAAGCCACACTCTCCAAACTCTATCATAGGCCTTCTCCTGATCCAAGAACACCAGATGACCATCTACTTCTGTGGCCCTTATTTCTTTGATAATATCATGGACCCAGACAGTGCCATTCCTGATAAGGCAACCCCCCACAAAGCCCCTCTGCTCCTTCTCTAATATCTGTTGAGCCATTCCCTGCAGTCTGGCCACTAGAACCTTTGTCACCATTTTACAGTCCATATTAAAAAGCATTAGCAGTCTCCAGTTTTTCCAATCCTCTCTTCTTCCCTTGTCTTTATATGTATAATAGAGTCACCAGTCTCAACTACTGGCCCCCAATCCATGCCTCAGAACCAATAATCTTATCATATATCTACACTATCTCCTCTAACACCTCCTCCACCAGTACCATCTTCTTCCAAAAATCCCATAGTAGTCCATCCTCTCTGGGAGTAGTGTCTAGGCTTATAGAAGCCAGGGCCTAGTGGATTTCCTCCTACTTACTAGTACCTCAAGTTCCCCTAGACCCATTACTAGAGCTGGATACCACTCTTTCAGATATCACTCAATGTTCAGTATATTCTCCTCTACCTCTTCTTCACTTCAAAGTCTGTCTCAAGTTACTCAGCTGTTCTAGAATATCTTGCACTCCAACCATTATCTTACCATTCTCATCCAATACTCCATCCTACCTATGTCTTGCTCTCCTTATGCTGAGAAGCTTTGATAGAAACTTGATAGATTACTCCTCTTCCTCCAGTCTCTGCTATCTCAGCCTAGCTGCCAATGCTCTCATCTATATATCCTCTTCTCTTCTCAGTAAGTTCTGTAGCTCAGCCACCTCCAGCTTAACCCACTAAACCCTCTAGTTCATCATCCCTTTCTCCTCCAATAGCCTTGCCCATCTTATTAGTAACCTTTCTAACTATTAAGATACCCACTAGACACTTCTCTGCCTCTAAGCACCCCATGTCTTCCCTGTCTCTTCCCAAAAATACTGAGCCTCAGACTTCAGTCTATACTACTGGTCTCTAATACTCAGGCCTGCCTCCTTCTATATTATAATCTGGAACTTAATTCTCCTGTCTCAGGAGTTCTACAAGGCAGCTTTGTCCAACAGAGAAGAGTTCAGGTACTAATGTCCAGGTCTCTCTCCACTTTCTCCAAACCTCCCCCTTCCTTGGACTCTCCAATGATCTGACCAGAGGCACCATTCCACCTCCACCCTCTCCTCCCAGTACTCAGTAGTTAAGATCCAATCAATCTTAGAGCTCAACTCTTCTGCCCAATATATACATATATAGCTGATGCTCACTACCTTAAAGTCTCACAGCATCTATCAGAGTATTAAGCCTCTCAATCTCCTCTCAGTCCTCCATCTCTCCACTTTATCCAGATATCTCCCTTCTGCTATCTGTCCTATCCAGTCTACTATCTCAGACCATATTGAAGTCCCCACCCAGGCAGTCTACCCCAGCCCCCACCAGAGTACCAGAGTCTTATAATTCCCATATCCATTCCACTCTGGCCCCCCTCTCTACTGAACAGTAATAAGAATCTACAACTATACTGCTCCAGCAACATCTTTCTCCAGTACCATTTGGGTTACACAACCTTTGGAAAGCATTTACAATATTATTTTTAGAGAAAAGAGACTAGCAACATAGTGATTGACAGACAATCTGAAATATATACTGGGCAGAGTAACCCAAGTGTGTTCAACTGGCAGTATGTGGGGAGAGGCCCTGAAATAGGGAGGGGGTATGAGGGGGCTACTGGTGGGAGGATGCAGAAAGGGAGAAGGCAGTGGTAGAAGACAGGAGTCTGGGAGAGTGAGCTTTATAGAGTTGGTGAAGGAGAGACAGCAGGCATCTGGGCTGAAGGAATGGCTGAGGAAAGACAAGAAGATGAAGAAGATAGCAATATATGAGAGAGTAGCCCTTGGTGGTGGGGGCAGTAGAGCTGGGGATGTAGTGGCTGGGGTAAGCATGATAGCTGATGGTGACAGGACTACTAATCTAGAAAAAAATCTAGATGTGACTGCTGATAGCATGGCTGAGTAGCTGGGGCTTGGAAGGCAGAGAGATTTGGCAGATGGTGTGATGGGCCTGGTGGTGGCCTCATTATTTAAAAAATCAATCTTAGTGTTCATGGTTATGCTGTACTTCCAGAGCCTAGTAGTGATAGTGAAAATAGTGCTGGGGCTTATTTACTAAGTAGGTGGCTGAGACAGTATTAGTAAAGTTTTTGAAAAGATTAGAGAGAGTGGAGGTGGGCATTGAGGAGGTGGGGCCTTTGGAGGAGGTACTGAAGATTGGATTGACTATTGGAGAGGTGTGTATTCTGATGGTATATTGCCTGAGATGGGATCCCAGAGTGGTATAATTGCTGATAAAAGGAGTGCCCATGGTGATGGCAGTGAAGACAAGAAGGAGAGTTGAGGAGGTCATAGTGGAGTATAGAGAGGTGGTGGATATTGGATTCAGAGTCTGAGAAGAGATCTCATTCAGGACTGGGGATGCTGATATAAGGATTCAGCTGGCAGGGAAGAAAGCTACCAGAAAAGCAAGGGACTGGTATTTGGTGATGATCTGGAGGGCAATCTTATACAAGATGATGAGGGTGAAGGGGAGTGAGAAGGAGGAAGAGGACTTATTGAAAGTGCTGGAAGAGCTGAGTGATATTGTGAAGTAGTGGGCAAAGGCTTAGAAGGCTTTTATAGAGTCAATACACTTGGAGATAGTAGATGGGAAGTAGATTCAGATAGACAAGAGGTAGTGGGAAAGAGCTCAGAGATGTAAGAGACAGAAGGAGCTGCTGGCTAAGCTGAAAGGTAGACTACAGAAGGATGTAAGCAGAATGGTGGAGGCAGGGGGGGCCAAAGTAAGTGTCTGGGCCAGCAAGGATAGCAGAAGTGTGGGGAAGGGAACAGGAGAGGACAGAGAGGCAACTGGCAATGACCTATATGCTGATGGTATGTTTGAGGTCTGGGAGGAGGCCTGGGAGAACTTACCTACCCCTACTCCTCTTATCAGGTGAGGTCCAGCTTCTCAAAGTAGGGTAGTAGAGGATGTGCCAATGCAGGGGGCCCAGTGAGTGCAATTTAGAGTTCCAGAGGTGGTGAATAGGGGACAAGTGGTGGAAATTGGAGAGGAGGAACTAGTGGATATCCCAGAGGTGTGGGATGAGTCTGTTAGTACTGGGGCTGACACCATGATGCTGGATGGAGAGAGGCTGGCAACTCCTGGAGAGAAGGAGGTGGGGAACCTACTTTGGATGTATAGGATGATGAATAACCTAGTGGCTGAAGAGTTGGAGGAGGTAGACCTGAGAGTAATGAGTGATGAGCATTGGATACAGATCCTGCAAGGGGATGGAGTAGTGATGGCAGAAATCCTTGCAGTATATCTGAAGAAGGAAGAGTATGAGATAGATAAGGAGTGGGAGGCAGAGCTAGCAGGTGTCACTGGTGAGAGAGCAATATACTGCTGGACCAAGTGTCATGGATTGCAGCTCTGGCAGGAGGCCTGCCTGAAGTATCAGGAGAAGTTTGAGGAGAAGGCAGATGGAGAGATGAATGAGCTGTTGGCTGGATTGGAGGCTCAGAGGGCTGAAGAGGAGAAGGTGACTGAGGAACATAATCTGGATATGGCACAGGAAGAGATGAACATAGAGCAGTAGGGATGGACTTAATAATATACTATATTTCATTATAAATAGTATAACCAATATTTTTTCTTTGAACATAAATGGGTTATGGAGCACTTCTTGATATAGGAACATTTTTACTTGGCTGAAGGGATTAGAGGCCAATCTCTTCCTCTTGCAGGATTTCAGGTGTAAGGATGATTTGGATAGACTGGAATGGACAAAAGAATGGGGAAGTGAGGTAGTTTGGAAGGACAAGGTTGGAATTCTGGTCTAGAGAGGCAGAGGGGAGATACAGGATATGAGGAGCTGGAGAGATAGATTAGTCTGGGGAGAGTGGATACATACAGGTTGGGAGCTGATCACAGTGGACTCCTATTACTGCTCTGCTGTATGGGGTGAGCATGTGAATTGGGTGAAAGGTCTCCAGGAGAGTGGGGTCCTTGCAGAGGCTGGGGTGGATATGCTTGGTAGAGACTTCAATATGGTCTGGGATATACTGATGGATAGAACAGATGGAGAACCTGGCAGCAGTACACCTTTCACCAGTAACATTCAGGTGACACAAGACTTAGGCAACACTTTCGACAATGTTTTTGGTGAAAGATAACTAGCAACATAGACAGTAATGAACATACTGATATGTATACTAGGTCAGGTGGACCTAGGGCCTTTGACTGGCAGTAGGTTGGATGAGGGTATGGGCTTGGGATAGGTCCTTTTGGTGGTCTGAGTGGGCAGGACAGCTCCAGCAGTAGTAGCAGCACTGGTGGTGGGGCTGGAGGGCAGAAGGGGAGGAGCTTTGCAGATATGCTGCAGGCTGGAGGCTGACCAATGGGAGCCTGTAGTGGGCTGGCAGGAAAGAAGGGGAAGCAGAAGGTGGGGGATACTGAAGGTGCTGAACCTCAGCCAGTAGGAGGCAGGACTAGTGGAGTAGCTGCAGGGAGTAGTAGTGGGACTGCTGATGGTGGCATGACTGGGAATCTGGAAAAAAATCCAGATATGACTATTGATGGTGGGGCTGGATGGATGGGCCTGAAGCAGAAGAGAGACCTGACTAATGGTGTGATGGGGCTAGTGGTGGCACCATTACTCAAGAAGTTGATTTTGGAGTTTGTAGCTACCTTGTGCTTCTGGGGCTTAGTGGTGACAGCAAGGATGGTCCTGGGGCTTATCTTGAAACAGATAGCTGGGGCTGCCTCAGTGAAGTTCCTGAAGGGTCTAGAAGGGGTAGAGGTAGGCTTTGAGGAGGCAGGCCCACTGGAAGAGGCTCTGAAGACTGGAGTGGTGGTTGGGGAAGTAGTGATCCTTATGGTGCACTATCTGAGGTAGGACCCTAGGGTGGTGCAGCTGCTGGTGAAGGGGGTGCCTATAGTGACAAAGGAGGAGACTAGGAGGAGGGTAGAGGAGGTGATGGCAGAGTATGGCGATGTGGTGGATATTAGCTTCCAGGTGTGGGAGAGGACCTCCATCAGAATAGGTGATGTGGATATTAGGATTAGACTGGCTGGAAGAGAGGCTACAGGGAAGATGAGCGACTGGCCCTTGGTGTTGATGTGGGGGGCTTTTGTCTGTAAGGTATCAAGGGTAAGAGGGAGTGAAGAGGAGGAAAAGGACTTGTTAGAGGCTCTGGAGGAGTTGAGTGGTACTGTTGAGAGGAGAGCAAAGGTCTGGAAATTGTTTGTAGAGTCAATGCATCTGGAGATTATTGATGGAAAGCATATTTGCACTGACAAGAAGCAGTGAGAGAGGGCTCAAGGGCACAGGAGACAGCAGGAGTTGCTAGTGAGTATGGAAGGAGGGAATAAGATAAAGGCTGGGGGCCCTGAGAAGTCTGGGGGAGTGGAGGCGAGTATCTGGGCTAGCAAGGGAAGAGGTGATAGGGAGAAGGGCCTGGAAGAGGCTGAGAAGGCACTGCTCAAGGACCCATTTGCTGATGGTACTTTTGAGGTCTGGGACCCAGTCATAGTTGATACTCCCCCTCTGATCAGATGGAGTCTAGCTGCAAGAGGTTGGGCAGCAGAGGACAAACTGATGCAAAGTGCCCAGTAGGTACACTTTGGAGTTTCTGATGTGACAAAGGGTGGACAGATAGTGGCCATTAGTGAGGATGAGCTGGTAGATGTCTCTGAGGAGAGATGGGATGAGACAGCCAGTATAGGGGCAGATACCACAATGTTGGATACAGGAAGGCCAGGGATGCCAGGAGGGAAGGAGGTGGGAAACCTATTGTAGATGAGCAAGATGATGGATAATCTCATAGCCAAGGAGTTGGGGAAAGTGGACCTGCAAGTAATGAGTAAGGAGCATTGGGCAGGTATTCTGTAGAGAGAGAGAGTGGTGGGAGTGCTGAAGGTAGAGATTATGGCAATCTTCCTGAAAAAGAAGGGATATGAGGTTGATAAGGTAAGGGAGGTGGAGCTTGCTGTTGTTGCTGGTGAGAGAGCTGCCTACTGTTGGGCTGAACAGCATGGTTTGTAGCTCTGGTAGGAGGCATGCCTAGAGTATCATGAGGACTTTGAGGAAAAAGAGAATGGGGTGATGGCTGAACTTCTGGAAGGGTTGGAGGCATGGATAGCTGAGAAGAAGATGCTGGCTGCTGAACATGACTTGGACTTGGCACAGGAGGAGTTGAATGTAGATTTGTAGAGACTGTGACTGATAATCAACATTATTCCTAATGAACAGTACAACTAACATTTTCTCTCTGAATGTGAATAGATTGCAGGGTACTGAGCAGCATAAGAACATTTTTACTTGGCTTAAGAGATTGGAGGCCAATCTCTTCTTACTGCAGAATATACAGTGTAAGGGTGAGGAAGATCAAGTGGAGTGGACTAGAGAATGGGGAGAAGCTACTATATGGGAGGCAAAGTAGTAATTCTGGTGAGGAAGGGTAGAGGAGATTTGAGTGGAATCAGGAGCTGGGATGACTGTTTGGTCTGGGGAGAATGGCATAGGCCAGGGTGAGAATCAGTAAAGATTGGCTCCTGCTACTGCCTTGCAGTTAGGAGTGAGTGGATTGAGTGGATTAAGAATCTTTTGGAGGAGGGCATTCTCTTGGAGGAAGGCATTGATGTTCTGGGAGGTGACTTTAATATTGTGTAGGATCCACAGTTAGATAGAACTGATGGAGGAAGGAGTGCAGGCAGGAGGAGTGATGGTCTGGATAAGTGGGAGGAGGCAGAGAACCTTAGCTCCTTAGGGGATATAGATAGAATATGTTGGGGCAACTAGAGGGTCTATATGTACTAGGTGAATAGGCTGGGTATGAGAATTGATTGGATTCTGATGGCTGAATGTTGGGGAGTTAATGTTTAGAGGACTCTAAAGGTAGAGTGGTACCTATGATCTGATCACTAGGGGCTGTTGGGGTAGAGACAGTTTGGGAAGAGTGGAGATGGACCCAGACATTGGTGCCTTAACTCCTCTCTGCTGGCTGAGAAGGGATTGTAGGACCCATGGGTGGAGAAAATCCAGAAGAAGATTACTCACTGGATATATGAGGGTTCAGCTGTGGGTGACCATTAGATGAGGTTGAAGGAGGCTACAAGGGTATATTGGAGAGGAGCTGGTAAGGAGGCTGGGAGGCAGAAGAGAAAGTATATGAGGTATGCTTCTAACAGGCTGATTAGATTGCAGATGGAATGGGCCAATTTGCTTTCTTCTGAAGGGGTGGAGGATTGGAGGTTGGAGAGGGTGAAATTAGAGATAGTGGAGTTGCAATAGATATTGAGAGGAGAGGAGAAAATTCATTTGAAAGGAATGGCTGCCAGACTATGGTGGCAGGGGCTTAAGGAAGGTGAGCAGCCTACTAGATACTTGTCTAGGCTTCTTCAAGCTAGGAGGGTGCAACATCATTGGGATGGGGTCTTGAATGCTGAGAGAGAAATAGTGCATAGTATGCAACAGATCTTGGGGGTACTGAAGGAGAGATGGAGGGGTTTATAGAGTGAGGAGGAAGGGGGAGCAGATGAAGAGGCAATTGGTAATACATTGGAGAAGTGGGATCTATCACAAGTGGAGGGACTTAGTGACTTGATTGAACTAGTCCAAGAGGAGGAGATCCAGAGAGTCCTTGTAGCAACCAAGATTGAGACTGCACCAGGAGAAGATGGGTTGCCTTGGGACTTCTGGAAGAAGATGGCAAAGGTCTCTAGAGTGTTGGGAGAGATGGCTACTCCCTGTGACTATGTTCTTCTAAATGGAAAGTGGGTTGGCAGGCAGGACTTAGGGCTGATGGCCTTGTTGTATAAAGATAAGAGGAGGAGAGAGGATTGGAAGAACTAGAGGCTGATCATACTTCTGAATATGGACAGGAAGATGGTGACCAAGGTGATTGTTGCAAGACTACAGAAGGTTGCCCAACAGATACTGGGGGAGGAGTAGTGAGGCTTTGTTGGAGGCAGGCTTATCAGAGATAAGACTGCCTGGATTCATGGCATTATTGAAAGAGTGAGGGCTTGTGGATTAGATGAGAGACTGGTTTTTTTGGACCAGAAGAAGGCCTATGACTGCATTCAGCAGATGTGGCTAGGCAAGATACTGGATAGAATTGGTGTTCTCTCACAATTTCAAGCATCTATGTTGAATCTGTTGGAGGGTAGTAGGGCAGTACTGATGTGTAATGGTCACTAGGGTCTGGCTTTCCCCTTGGGAAGAGGAGTTCCTTAAGGAGACCCATTGTCTCCTATCCTCTATGCCCTTTCATTGGAACCTCTGATGGATAAGATATAGTAGAAAGTGGTAGGGCTCTCAGTATATAGTGTGGTGTGGAAGGTGGGGGCCTTTGTGGATGATATGGTAGTTGGTCTTGGCTCAGTGGCAGATGTGGAGGTACTTCAGAAGACAGTAGATTGGTATGAGGCACACTCTGGGGTGAAACTCAACTGACATAAGTGTGAGACAATGGTGCTGGGGAATGGTCTAGTGGGAGGAGATATCATTGGAACAATTGTCCCTACAAGAGAGGTGGTGAGGTATCTGGGCATCTTTCTCTCAGTATATAGTTCTGTCTTGCCACAGGTGTGGTGGGAGAGGAGGGTGGCCATTTGGGGGGAGGCTCTGAGAGATTGGGGAGGTCGCCACATCTCCCTAGCAGGCCAGGTATTGATCCTGAATGTCTACTGGTTCTCCAAGCTGTGGTATGTTGCTTATCATTTAGACTTTCCAGCTTGAGTGGTGAAGAGACTGATAAAACTGGCTAGAGATTGGATTTGGACAGAGAGGCAGTCTCAGATTGGTTGGGACACTCTGGCAACACCAGTGGTTCAGAGAGGGCTAGGACTAGTGGACCTTTCTAAGTGACTGCATTGTCTGTGAGCTTGGTGGTTAAAAAGGATAGTGGACCTGCAGGGAGAGAGCTGGGTACCTCTGATGCAGAAGGTGTGGGAGATAAGATTCTCTCTATGAGGATCCTCAGGTAATTTGCTTTCTCTGGTAGATCTGGATGGAAGCCAACAGCTATGATATAAGGGCTTCTGGTGGGGAGTGGTGGATAGAGTATACCGAATAGGCCTGTACTGACAAAGCAATGAGGAGGAGATGCTGTGGGGCCTGACTATGTGGCAATGGGACCAACTGCTTCTGGAGGGTGTTCTACTTGCTGAGTTTGATATTGGTGATAGAGTGGAATGTCAGCAGGGACTTGGACAGGATCTGTGACCAAGTAGCTGGTAGGCAGTGGGGATTGGTGAGGAGTGGGACTGGGCAGGAGTCTGGTTATGGAGTGCTGAGGTGTGGAGGTGGCTTCCTCCCAAGTTCTGAGTGGTATGGTGGAGAATGTTGTAGAGGAATGTCATGTTGAATTTCTATGCTGGACATTTAGTAGATGATGGTCAATTCAAGTGTGAGGAGTGTTATAATGTTGGGCAAGTTGGGGGTTTTGTGTAGATGCTGGAACATTGGCTGGGAGAGTGTGAGGTTTTGGAGGACTTTTGGTTAGCAGTTGGGGATCAGTTGAGTGTAGAGAGGAGGCCAGATAAAGAGAGAGAGCAGTGGGAGGATCTGAAATCTAGGTTAGTGGGGGGTGTGGACAATGGATGACTTACTGTAGGATGGGTTTTAGCTGTATGGGTAGGGCTGGCTGGACATTGGTTCTTTGTTTTTAAGGAGGGGTAATAGTTGGATATATAGGAGAAGTTAGTGAGATGGGAGAGGTTGATGGGAGATCTGTTGACTGGATGGTGGGTTGGTTGGGGGCCCCAGGGTGGGCAATATTGTCAGTTGGTAGAAGGGATCTATAAACAGAGTAGTGGGTGGGTGGCAATGGTGAATGACAAAGTGGTCTTTTATTGCGAGGAGGTGGGGGAGGGGGAGAGGTCTCTCTAGGGGGATTGGGTAGGGAGAT
>RBNI01006013.1:0-11846 GCA_003990745.1 Jimgerdemannia flammicorona
AAAAAAAAAAAAAACACTCGAGACAACCTCATTCACGATAAAAGGCAGTAGATCTACACCGGGATTTTAAGATGTAGCATAGAATTGTACTTATCATGAAACAACTACCATCTAAATAGGAGACTATAACTCAATCTACTAATTTATCCTTTTTTAGGAGGGTTACTTGTAAGAGGGTTACTTTATTAGAGTACTGTTATATAGTTCTGAAAGGGTTTTCTGGAAGTTCTGAATATTCTGGAAGATTGTTTTCTTAAGGTCAAGATCAATTTCATATGGAGTATATTCTCTATGCTTATTGATTTCAAGATTAGGTTGATATCTCAACTAAAGTTTTTTTCTAGACTTATTTTAGATATTCAGGAGGTTCTATATTTCAGGAAGTTCAAGAAACTAAGACCAACTTAGTTGAATTGGTATATTGCTGCAGACAATATTTAATTAGGAAATTTCAGAATTTAGTTAGAAGTAGGGTACAGATTTACTTAAGAGTGATTTGTGAGTTATTAAATAGGTTTTTTTTTTTTTTGCTATTTACATATGATATTACTATACTAGGAGTAGTATGTAAAGAGATATTATAGAGAAGTTATAAGTGCACAACCTCCAAGCCACCAAAATCACATGTCACCCTCTGAACAAATCTGGAAATCACCTGCGTGATCATGAAGCTGAGTCAAACAAAAGTCACAGTACACAAAGCTGAGTCAATATGAAGTCATAGAACACAAGGTTCATACAAATAGAATCTTACCAATCAAGAACAGATGCATATATACTGAGCCCCAAGACATGTTGAAACAGAACCAAAACAAATAACAACTATAACTTCCAAATATACAAACATGACCACTGAGATCTATAACTGCATCCACGCTGACATTTGGAATACCATTGTCAACCGAGCCATACCCCCTCTGCTCCTCATGAATATCCATAGCCTAGCACCCCTCTAGTTCGTGGAAGCCCAATGGAATGCCCTGAATATGCTTAACGAGGCCTACCGGATTGAATAAATCTCAAGCTACTATCAGATTGGCCACCTCCTGGAAGACATGATCGAACACCATCAGGATACAGACATTACACAGATGTCTCAACACCAGAAGCTCATCGCCCGCAAACACTGAGAACTCTTCTATGAGTACAGTACCTTTATTCCCCATCTCCGAGTTACTACTAGTGAAATGGTTGCTACTCTGTCCTATGGCCAAATCGATGACATAATACAAGAACTCAACCACAAGTATCTTGAGTATGTTGAAACTACAGACAGAACTTTCCCACACCCCAATGACTATATCCTGCAAATGCCCCAAGTTGGATACGCCATAAAGGATATCTACAATATAATCCACTTCGACAAGGACGAAGCAGAAGACAATGATCCCTCTGATGCTGACATGACCTCAAGCCAAGGATCTCTACCAACTCTGATCACACTGCCAACTTTGCCAATGAACTTACAACAATTCATAACTGCCTACGAGACTTATTGGGACAATGACCACTGGTATAAATACCAATCTACATTCACCTCCGATTACTTCAACTACAATGAAGAGACTAGAGAACACAACCTGTACCTTCAGACAACCCTCGAAATTGAACCAATAACTCCACCACCTGAGTATGAGCAACATGAATCACAGCCACCAGCTTACTACAACCCCATGACTCATAGTGCTATAACCTATAGAAGGTATGCAGACAGCAAATCCAATGAAAGTGAAAACAATATACCCCTCCTTCACCCACCAACACCTTATCCAGCATATGAGACAGATGATGCTATTCTGTGGGATGGAGATGAAGTTCCAATGTATTATTACCTCAGCCAATAAAGAGAAGTAATCCATGAACCACTCTTCCTAGATAACTACTTTATCAGAGATGATGATATTGATGGTGATGTCACCGAAGACTATTCAGATAGTACCTAAATCTATAAATAGCTTAGCAGTCATAGTATAGTTAGATTAGTCTTGTACGATGTGACTTTGAACTGACTCAGCAGTCAGACGATCTCTTGACATGTCAGATCACCCTTGTACTATGTGACTGCATTCCAACTCAGCAAAGCACTTAGTGCTACCTCCATATCTAGCATAGTCCAGATAGCCCCTCACTAGTATAAATACCCCCTCCCCCAGACCTCAGAATCTTAGACTGGAATAGACTCGAATATACAAGAACATTCCTGAATACTTCCCCACAATATCCCTTCACACAACTACTCCTAGTATAGTAATATCATGAATAGCGAATAAACCTATTTAATAACCCACAAACTACTTTTAAGTAAATCTACTCCCCGTTAAGTCCTACTCCTAACCCTGTCACGAAATTTCCTAATTGGATATTGTCTGCAGCGATATGCCAATTCAACTAAGCTGGTCTTAGTTTTTTAAACTTCCGAAATACAGAAAATCCTGCACATCCAGAACTGGTCCAAAAAAGAGCTTTGGTTGAGATGTCAATCCAATCTTGAAATCAATAAGCATAGAGGATGTACTCCATATGAAATTGATCTTGACTATAAGAAAACAGTCTTCTAGAATATCCAGAACTTCCAGAAAACTCTTCCAGAACTATGTAATGGTTACTCTAAAAAGCAACCCTCTTACAACTTGGTAGCAGTAGTTTACAATCCAAATCTGCTTCAAGACACTTCCTCACCCTGCTACAAATCCTTTTGCAAATTCCTACAAGTTGGTATAAAGCCCAACCTCTGAACTGGAATTTATCCTGAACCATCTGATAATCTGGAGAGAATTGAATCCGACATATAAGGACAATTTGACCTCCACATCTGCAACAAGTGGGACAAACTTCATTCAAAGAAAGAAGTATTCTGATTAAATCAGCAAATAGGTGAACACCTATTTACTGAACTCCTTGCACTACACCCAGCAAGTCAAGATGAAGAAGGTCTTATAGAAGCCTTCTTTACTCTTCTCAATAAGAGTTTCATCAGCTCTACAAATCCGAGCGATCTAGGACAACTAGCAGCAGCCTTTCTAGCCTTAGTTCCTTATGAAGCCCAAGCCTCTATAGTCAAGTGGCTCAACTCTACCGACTTTCACCATACCAGGACCAGGACCGCGTTATACTACCGATTCCAGAACAGCAAGGCCTGCCATATTCTTAAGGAAGAAGCAAGAGAAACCCTTCATCAACTACCTGATCCTGAACCTGAAGCAGGCCCTGCTATAGCTCTACCTGAATCTGAAACTAATACCGAACTGGAACTTGACTTTGAATTAAGTCCATCTGAAATCAGATATATAACTGATTCTGTCTATTTTGATGCTGAGCAAACCCAAGTACATGGGGACCAAACCAAAGAGGAGGAGGAGTATGTATCTTAGTGAATTCGATCCCAGATATACTACCGAAGGAGACATAGCTCCATCAGGACAGAATACACCTATACAGCAACAGACAGCTATCTATCAAGCCCTTACTCCAGACCCACAACTATTACTCCAGCAACTTATACAGACCCAAAGAACCCCATCACACTCTGCACCAGTACCTCAAATAGTATCAGTAACACCACTACTAGCAGTCCAATCGCCTCTAGTAAACAATATGGCAAACCAACTGATTCTAGACCTCACAGCCCAGGTAGCCATAATGGCAGCAACCATTACTGCCTTAGCTGAACAGACCCAATCTACAAAAAATCTGAGTCTACCTACCTTCAATGGTACTGCACAAGAAGTCCAAAGCTTCATTAGTGTAGTTGACACCAACTTCGAAGTCAATCAATGGACCAATGAATGAGTTGCTAAACACATTCTGACAAACAATCAAGACCACACTCTGGAACAACTCTTTGTTATCACTACAGCCTATGTCCGCTGAGTTGTTACATTCTTCCGAGGATCTGCCGAAGAATGGTGGTGAACCCTTCCTGAAAAACCCCTCACATGGGACACCCAACCTGCAGTAGTTGCTCAGAATGCAGCAAACAATGCTCCAGGATATGGAGCCCATCCTGCAGCCCCTGGACTTAAACAACTCATGATTGCTCAATATCACAGCGAAACCATGATTGCTGAATCCCAAGTAAAACTCCGCAACCTCAAATTTGATGTATATGGCAAGGAGGAATTCGAAACCTTCTGTACAAAACTTAAGTCACTCCTGAACACTGTTGGCCTAGGATATATTGCCAATGATAAAGCACGAAATGGTACCAGAGCAGATCATTTATTCGATGCCCTGCCTGAATGGCTTACTAGAAAAATCCAAGAACAAGGATGCCCAGTTGGTTGTGACCACCAACAATAGTGTCTGGCAAGAATTAAGACTATGGTCAAGTGGATTCTAACAGCTGGACCCATTCTGCCTTGAAGACAATTCAACAACAAGGAAAAGACTTGGACCAAGAAAGAAGAACCCAAGCATGAAGCATCCCGAGCTCTCTCAACATTCACTTCGCGGATACCCAGAAATCATGAACCCACCCAGCTGAGTACCTTCAAGAAACTCACTGAAGGCGAAAGGAATGAACTTAGAAGAAGCAGAGCATGCTTTTATTGCCGAAAGACAGGACACATGGCCAGTGCCTGCCCTAACCAAAAACCCCAAACAGCAACATGAGCAACTGTTACCACTCTGCACCACCTCAACAATCTGATCACCAGAATACTAGACTTTGTCAAGTTAAGACAAACTGCTAAGGCCCCAACCAAAGGAAGTCAAAAAGCAGCTGGATATGACCTATATGCAGCCGAAGAATCTACAGTCTCTAACCGAGAAGTCAAGCAAGTCTACACAGGAATCAGTATCCAAATTCCTGAAAGATATGTTGGAAGAATATGCTGTTGCAGCAGCCTAGCATTGAAAGGACTCTCAGTAGAAGGAGGGTCATTGATGAAGATTACATAGGTGAAATTATTGTCCTCATCTGAAACCACAGTTGGACACCCTTCAAGATCCCTACAGGCTTCTGTATCGCCTAAATCCTATTCGAAAAAATCAAGTCAAATCTGACAGTCAAAGAAGTCTCTGAACTACTGTCCACCATCTGAGGATCCAAAGGATTTGGTTCATCAAACAAGGCCCCAGCCCAATCTACCATGAACAAAAAAGAACAATTCTATGAGAAAATTGAAGATGGATATGTACCAAGTGGCCAATGCCCCCATGGCATTGGAATATACTCTTCCTGAATGATTGATGATTGTTTCCCTTGTGTTAATGAACTGGCTCAAAGAAGAACCAACAGAAGGAAAGCTCCTACAACCGAAATCACCACCATCAGATCAGACAAACTGCTTATACTTAAAGCTTTTGTCAATCGAGCACCTGTTAAGATCATGATAGACAGTGGTGCCTCAGGCAACTTCATTAATGAAGAAACAGCCAACAGACTTAAGGTCTTCACCTCTCCAGTACAACAAACTCAGACAGTTGCCACAGCTGATGGAACCTTACATATCATTAGCAAGGAAGTCCGCAATCTACCCTTCTGAATTGGTGACTATCGAGTACATGTTACCCTCCAGATCATACCACTCCCTGACAATGAAATCATCCTTGGAACTCCATGGTTGAAATAAGAGAACCCTATGATCAATTGGGTAAACCATTCTCTGACCATCAAAAAAGGACACCACAACTTCAAATTGCAAGGCAAAAAGGATACACTCAACTCTAGTAACCCTGGACCAAAGATCACCCACATCAACAAGCTATAACTTAAGAAATTAGCCAAGAGATGTCCTCTCTTTGCTATCTCCATCCATCCATCCAAAGGAGAACCCGAGAACTCTGAAGAAGACTTTTCCAAAGTTGATAGCCATATCAGACCACTACTCCAGAAATTCCGAGACATATTCCTGAAGAAACTCCCAAAAGGCCTACCTCCCAAACAAGCAGTGGACCATACCATCAAGACTATTCCAGATGCCAAGCCAGCCTTCAAGTCAATCTACCACATATCTCCAAGAGAAATCGATACACTCAAGAAAGAAATTGATGAACTCCTGGAACAAGGATTCATCAGATCTAGTGTATCACCTTATGGTGCACTAGTCCTCTTTGTTGTAAAGAAAGGAGGAGACCTGCAAATATGTATTGATTACTGTGACCTCAATAAACAGACCATCAAGAACTGTTGCCCACTACCCAGAATTGACAAAATATTCGATAGGCTTACTAACCCACAATTCATGAGCTCTTTTGACCTGCAAAATAGTTACTGGCAAATTGCTATGAAAGAAGAAGACATCTACAAGACAGTCTTCCAAACCTGCTATGGACATTTCGAATTCCTAGTTATGCCCTTTGGCTTAACTAATACTCCTATAATCTTCCAGACACTGATGAATATCATTCTGCATCCATACTTGGACAAATTCGTTGTTGTCTATATTGATGACATCCTAGTCTTCAGCAAAACCCTGGAGGAACATCTCGAATACCTTGAACTAGTACTACTGAAACTCTGAGAAAACAGACTCTTCGCAAAACTCAGCAAGTGCGAATTTCTCCTAAAAGAAATCCAATTCCTTGGACACATTGTCATGCCAAATGGAATCAAAGTAGACCTCAGCAAAATCTCTGCAATCAAAGATTGGCCCAGACCCAAGAAGCTGAAAGACCTCTAGTCATTCCTGGGATTAGCAAACTATTACAGATGATTTGTTGCCAACTTCACCAAAATTGCCACTGCCCTTACCCAAATGACCAAGTACAGCAAGAAAGAAGAACAACCCTGGACCATAAAACAAGAGAAGGACTTCAACAATCTTGTAAATTGGGGACCTGAACAAGATACCGCCTTCCAAGCACTGAAGGATGCTTTGATAACCACTCCAGTACTTCAAGCGGCAAATCCTGCCCTACCATATGAAGTTACTACTGATGCCTCTGACCTAGCCCTTGGAGCAGTACTCATGCAAGAAGAACACCCTGTGGCCTATCACTCATGCAAGTTCAATGATGCCAAAATCAACTACACAACTCATGAAAAGGAAATGTTAGCCATTGTAGACACTCTGATCAAATGGCGACCATACCTAGAAAGAGCACACTTCACTGTATTGACTGACCACAAGTCATTAGTCAACATCAAGACCCAGGCTACCCTTTTTCGAAAGTAAGCCAGATGGATGAAAGTCCTCACCAACTTTGACTATGAAATCCAGTACTGCTCTGGCAAGGAAAACATTATTGCCGATGCAATCTCCAGACCACCCATAGAAGAAGTTATCCAAACTCTTACCATGGTTACATACTCCATTATGGAATAAATTATCGCAGCATATACTGATGATAAGGAAGCTCAAGCACTCCAAGAAATCTGATGCTGAAAAGTATACCCGGTATAACCAATACCAACTTAAGGACAATGCTATCTACTACCAGAACAGATTGTATGTTCCAAACAACTGAGACCTCTGAAAGACTATCCTATTCAAATATCATGATGCCCCTACAGCTGGACACTTAGGATTTGATAAATGCTACAAAGTTATCTTCTGAAACTTCTATTGGCCCCATATGGCAGATCAGCTAAAGACCTACATTACTTCCTGTGATGCCTGCCAATAGAACAAGTCCTCAACACTAGCAAAACCTGGCCTACTCCACCCTATCTCAGTACTATCTGCTAATTGGGAACAAATCTCTATGGACTTCATTGTACAACTACCCCAAACCAAGAATGGGAAAGATGTAATTATTGTCTTTATGGACTATCTTAGCAAACAAGCTCACTTTGTACCAACTACCACTACTGTAACAGCACCAGACATAGCTACACTCTTGTTTGATAATATCTTTCACTATCATAGTCTTCCTAAGATTATTGTTAGTGACCGAGACCCAAAATTCACCAGCCATTTTTGGAAAGCCCTCCATGCACACCTTGGAACGAAACTTGTACTATCTACAGCCTTTCACCCCAAAACTGATGGCCAGACTGAAAGAATAAACCGAACTCTGGAACAAATGCTAAGAAACTATGTTTTCTACAGACAAGATGATTGGCATGAACACCTCACTGCAGTCGAGTTTGCCTATAATAACAGTAAGCAAGCCTCTCTTGGAATGACCCCATTCTTTGCCAACACTGGACAAAACCCAAACACTCCTCTGACACTCATCTAAACCACTGAAGAACCCTCCACAGTCGAAGCTATTGAAGAATTCTTACTCTGAATACATAATCTAAGCCAGATCGCAATTGAGAATTTATTGCGAGCTCAAGAACAACAGTTACAGTATGTTAATCAACATTGCCAAGAAGAAACCTTCAATATTAGAGAAAAAGTTCTATTAGACATCCAAGGATACCGAGTTGACAACCTCAAGCACAGACCATCTACAAAGCTGAACAGCAAGTTCATTGGACCATTTGAAGTCATTTCATAAGTCTCTCTGACCTCCTACAAATTGGCACTACCGGACACCATTAAGATTCACCCAGTCTTCAATGTCCAATATCTCAAGTGATACAATGACAATGATGATGAACTATTCCTAAACTGAACTACAAAACCACCTGCACCTGTCATTATTAATGATCAGGAAGAATACAAAGTTGAACAAATCCTCAACAGACATGGCCACAAGAACCACCCTGAGTATCTCATTAAATGGAAAGGTTATCTGATCCATGATGCAACATAGGAACCTAAGACAAATCTCCAGAATGCTACTAACTTAGTTCAAGAATACGATTCCTTGAACAACTAAAATCTGAACACTCCTGCACCTATCAGTTCATACTATATATTATACCCTCCTGAATATTATAATTATCACAAATCTAATCAAGAACTCAGCAAGACAGAACAAAAGAATACTGACCCTCTGGAAAAATAGCAAAACTGAAAGCAAGCCTATTCTCTCCATACTACTGGTGGGAAACAAGACATAGACATTTAAGAAGATTCCTTAGAGAAAATTCTCCAGCAGTAAATGACATCAGAATCACTTCCGGCACATGGCATTGAACACACGACCCTTTAATGTATGAATCCAATGCGTTAGGCAACTGTATTATGAGCATGCCACTTTCTGAAAAAATGGACTTTACCAGACTTTTGACCTTCCAAATGGTGTAACAACACTAGAACAAAATTAGAAGACCCCAACGAGGATGTCAAAAGCTAAGAAGGGGAGAGTTGTAAGTGTACAACCTCCAAGCCACCGAAATCACACATCACCCTCTGAATAAATCTGGAAATCATCTGTGCGATCATGAAGCTGAGTCAAACAGAAGTCACAGTACACAAAGCTGAGTCAATATGAAGTCATGGAATACAAGGTTCACACAAACGGAATCTTACCAATCAAGAACAGATACATATATACTGAGCCCTGAGATGCATCAAAACAGAACCAAAATAAATAACAACTACAACTTCCAAATATACAAACATGACCACTGAGATCTACAACTACATCTGTGCTGACATTTGGAATGCTATTATCAACTGAGCCACACCCCCTCTGCCCCTTATGAATATCCATAGCCTAGCACCCCTCTACTTCATGGAAGTTTGATAGAATGCCCTGAACATGCTTAATGAGGCCCACCGGATTGGACAAATCTCAAGCTACTACCAGATTGGCCACCTCCTGGAAGACATGGTCGAACACCATCAGGACACAGACATTACCCAGATATCTCAACACTAGAAGCTTATCGCCTGCAAACACCGAGAACTCTTCTATGAGTACAGTACCTTTATTCCCTGTCTCCAAGTTACTACTAGTAAAATGGTTGCTACTCTATCCTATGGCCAAATCAATAACATGATACAAGAACTCAACCACAAGTATCTCGAGTACATTGAAACTACAGACAGAACTTTCCTGCACCCTGATGACCACATCCTGCAAATGCCCCAAGTTGGATATGCCATGAAGGACATCTACGATATAATCCACTTTGATGAGGATGAAGCAGAAGACAATGATCCCTCTGATGCCGACAGGACCTCAAGCCAAGGATCTCTACTAACTCTGATCATACCACCAACTTTGTCAATAAACTTACAACAGTTCATAACTGCCTATGAGACTTATTGGGACAATGACCACTGGTACAAATACCAACCTGCATTCACCCCCGATTACTTCAACTACAATGAAGAGACTGGAGAACACAACCTGTACCTTCAGACAACTCTCGAAATTGAACCAACAACTCCACCACCTGAGTACGAGCAACATGAACCACAGCCACCAGCTTACTACAACCCCGCGACTCATAGTGCTGTAACCTATAGAAGGTATACAGACAGCAAATCCAATAAAAGTGAAAAAAATATATCCCTCCTTTGCCCACCAACACCTTATCTAGCATACGAGACAGGCAATGCTATCCTGTGGGACAGAGATGAAGTTCTAATGTATTATTATCTCAGCCAATAAGGAGAAGTAATCCACAAACCACTCTTCCTAGACGACTACTTCATCAGAGATAATAACATCGAGGTGATGTCACTGAAGACTATCTAGACAGTACCTAAACCTATAAATAGCTTAGCAGTCATAGTATAGTTAGATTAGCCTTGTACAACATGACTGTGAACTGACTCAGCAGTCAGACAATCTCTTGACATGTCAGATCACCCTTGTACTATGTGACTGTATTCTAACTCAGCAAAGTACTTAGTGCTACCTCTATATCTAGCATAGTCCAGATAGCCTCTCACTAGTATAAATACCCCCTCTCCCAGACCTCAGAATCTCAGACTAGAATAGACTTGAACACACAAGAACATTCCTGAATACTTCCCCATAATATCCCTTCACACAACTATTCCTAGTATAGTAATATCATGAATAGCAAATAAACCTATTTAATAACCCACAAACCACTTTTAAGTAAATCTGCTCCCTGTTAGGTCCTACTCCTAACCCCATCACGAAATTTCCTAATTGGGTATTGTCTGCAGTGATACACCAATTCAACTAAGCTGGTCTTAGTTTCTTGAACTTCTGAAATACGGAAAATCCTGAACATCCAGAACTGGTCTGAAAAAGGGCTTTGGTTGAGACGTCAACTTGATCTTGAAATCAATAAGCATAGAGGATGTACTCCATATGAAATTGATCTTGACCATAAGAAAACAGTCTTCTAGAATATCTAGAACTTCCAGAAAATTCTTCCAGAACTACGTGATGGTTACCCTAAAAAGCAACCCTCTTACAGAAGTATTCAAGAGTTCTGAGCTGTTCTTATCTATTTGAGTCTGAGTTTCTGAGATCTGGAAGAGTGAGTATTTATACTAATGAGAGGCTATCTGGATTATACTAAATATGGATATAGTACTTAGTATTTTGCTGAGTCAAAATATAGTTATATAGTATGTATGAACTGATATGTATATCAAGAGATTATCTAACTGATGAGTCAGTATATAGTTATATAGTATAAGGCTAATCTAACTATATTAATGACTACTAAGCTATCTGTAGATTTAGATACTATCTGGATATTCTTTGATAAGGTCATCATTAATGATATTATCGCTAATAAAGTAGTTATCTATGAAGAGTAGTTCTTAGATAACATCTCCTTATTTATTCATATAGTAGTAGGTTGGAACCATATTACCATCCCACAGAATAGTATCATCTGTCTCATATGCTGAGTAGGGTATTAGTAAGTGGAGAAAGAGTGTATCATCTTTGCTTTTATTGAATTTGCTATCAGTATACCTTTGGTAGATTACAGTACTATGGATTGCAGAGTTATAGTATACTAATAGCTATAGTTCATTTTATTCATACTTGAGAGATGGAGTTGTTAGTTCAATTTTGAGGGTTATCTGAAGGTACAGATTGTATTCTCTAGTCTCTTTATTGTAGTT